>JAODTT010524175.1:0-12110 GCA_025400115.1 Pentamera pediparva
TAGATAGATAGGAGGATAGAATGACATGCAGATCACAATAGCTCAACCAGCATAGAGCTGGTTGAGCTAAAAATCACTCAACAAATCACAAACAATGAAGGACAATGAAAATCACAATCTTAGCAGCTTGGTGTTGTATTTATATATTTATTCATATGCAAATCATGCAGCTTTCGTAAGTTATATCTTCACAGCGCTTATGAAATACCATTTGTCTCCCCCACAACTTGTTGTCGATATTGTGTTTCTCTTAGAGGAAAACAAAGAAATTACAGAACTTGCAGTCGCCTGAGATGATAACTACTTTGGTGGGTGTGGTACAAAAAAGAAGACATGTCGACATGCATAGTAAAGCCACTTTGGAAACATGAATACAAAACAACTGCATACACCGAGTCATAATTACAATGTAAATAACTACAAGAGGAAACCTACTCTGTCAGAATCACCAGAACTGCCTAGGAATTCAGTACACCATATGCCTATGTTAAACTGGTGCCAAAATCAATGCAACTGGCAAACCCACTCACTTGCGATCCTTTCATATTTCTGCCATAAGAACATAAAGTTGAATAAACTTGGAATCCCATTGAGAATTCCAGCTCTTTCTACTATTATTTACCTACTACAACTTTTGGGCGAGCCTTTATAAGATAACTTAGGCATATGGTGTATAGCTAAGACGTAGATGACCAATGTAAATTTTATCTGAATTATATCTGATGTAGCCGTATTTGCGCCAGCTACCACAATACGTTCAAGCATTGCCTAATGCAGAGGGTCAGGGTTGCCAGATTGAAATACGGTTTCATTTTCACAAGTAGCTCAAAAGAATGTGAATGGAACATTTTGTCAGATTCCTGAATGGAAACAGAACATGGTAAAATTACTCTACTAAAACGCTGAAGCTATAAACAAATTTGTTTGAGTTGGCCAGATGTTAAACTGCCCGAATGAGTACATTTTCAGGCCAATGTTGGAACCTACATGTATATACACATATATTCAACAGTTTGCACTGTGTAGGGTTCTAAATGAAATACACTTCTACCCAAGTGCGATATGACAGTTGGCTCAATTGCATCAATGAGCAACTTACTCTGATATGATTACAGTTGCATCAGATTAACGATATGGCCGAAGGAGCAGTCCGATTGATTGTGCTGCAAATGCTGCTTACCTCAATACAGTACAAGGAACAGTCAAGTTAATAGTGCTGAAACCATTACTTACTTCAGTATGCTTACAGTTGCATCTGATTGTCAATATGGTAAGAGCAGCAGTACAGTTCATTGTGTTGTAAATGCTGCTTACTTCAACACACACAGTTGGATCTGATTGAAAATATGCTAAACCTGGTGCTGTAATTGTTCTTCACTTCAACTCGTTTAGGCATTGCATCAGCTTGTTTATATGGTAAGTTCAGCAGTCCAGATTATTGTGTTGTTAACCAATGCTCACTTCGAAATGCTCACAAATGCCCCTATATTGTCAATATGGTGCAGCTGGACATGGTGCTGTAACTGTTGCTCACTTCAACATGTCCACTAATGGCATCCAGTTTTCAATGTAGCATGCTAAACACACAAAGGTTAGATTGGACAAACCATTGTTTGATTACAAGTAATTGAAGCATCATTGTTGGCTTGCAGGTACACAGTTTCCACTGCTATAACAGTATTTCTATTTTGGAATCAACAAAATTAAGGTGGTCTTCAATTACCCCATATCGGTTAATATACAAAAGAGGAGACGCCCAGCATCTCAGCATGAAATGAGTTCAAAATATAGTAATAATAGACGATGAATAAGGGAATTCCCCTTCACCTAAAGAAAACACTATGATATTATACACTTTTTATGGACATCTTTAACACTTGCAACTTCAAACCTCTAATAAGGTTTTTTATTGAAAAGCAAACAAAATGAAAATGTGTGCAATTTGAATACAAAATTCGATAGAAAATGTTAATTATGAAATTATAAACAAGGTTGAAGGAAACAACAGCATTTCATGCATGATAGGGTGAAAATATATTAGATACATAGGGCGGGGTGATATATACACTACAACATAATTTGCTCAAAAATACTTGATATTAACTGGCAGTATTGGTTACAAATGGGCTAAGTTCCGAACTTGCTCCGAGTGGGTAAAAAATCTCCATTATTATGCTTGCTGCACATAGATTCCTTTCTCCCCTATTCGATCACTGAGGATGAGGTTGAATTTTGCACAAATATGTAAGGAGCTTTTAGTTCACTTGAAAAGGTGTCAGCAACAAATACCAAGGCATCATATCTATTTCTGTAATATGATCATAGAAAAAGATTCATTGATGTATATTGTGGTACATCAGCATGCATGACTTGTGTGCATTCGATCGCTCAACTATATCGTAACATCATATATGGTGAGTAGAACAATGGAACTACATGGGTCTAGTTCAGGATGACCATTGAACTCAACCTTCTGGGTAAATTCTGTAGGTTTATGTCATTTCAGTGTAAGTTCGTTTCTTTTCTATGAGTTGATAATATTTTAGTTTTTTGCACACCAAACATAAACAAGTGAACTTGCTCGAAGGGAGAATGCGAATCGAACACACCTATGTATCAAGGAATATCAGTTTATACAAACCAAGGATACTTCAACAAGTAAAATCATTATGCATGTGTTCCCAGGCCACTGATCATTATTTACTCTGCAAAACAATGTCTTGGCTTAGCCAAATATCACATATATTCTCCAACAGGGTAGTATTAGCATCCAGGGTATCTTCCTGGGATTTTACTAATGTGATACCTGGATGCTCAGCTGGGATAGGTGGAGCCTTACTGGCTTTTCCTCATCGATAGAAATCATATGCTTCCGGTGTGTAGTTTAGTACAATCCAGAAATGACAAAGGAAGGAATAGGAGAGTTGGGAACCTGGGGTCATACGCTGCAGACAGCATCTAGCTGAGGGGGCTAATGATCCTGACACCTCGGCCCTAGCCTGCCTGCTGTTAATGCGCAGGCGACGAGACCAGTGCTGCCTGGGCAGTGGTTTTCTTTCCTAGTGCTTACACCAGGTACTCATCACAGCTGAGTAGGGCTGGGGGGCTCCAGCAGCCAGAATTAACTGACGGATGATCGGTAAGTGGAGTCGGCGCACAACCAAACTTTCTCAATTACTCGGGCTCACTGGCAAACTGATTTGATTCTTCCTGCCTAGAGAAAAAAAATCCAACATACTCTACTCAGGATTCAGGCCTTCAACCTTTGGATTGCTAGTCCAACAACAGATGACAAAGCTTACCAAATATTCTGGGTGTACCACAACAGCTCTGCAGTTCATTGGTTTCAGCTGAATTGGGCTATCATGATATTGTGGCAAATGTGCATTTTGTGACAAACTTGATATGAGCAAGGCCATTAGCATAGAATGAACGTAAGGAAACCAGGTAATCTCTCCCCAGTTCCCATACCTGGCAAAAATGTCTTTGTTACCTTTCCATATATTACAAATCTGTTTTGCTTGATACCAGTCGATATGAGATTGCAAATGCAGTCCAGTTGGTGCTAACTATGTCTCTCAACAAAGGCTGCCAAACTGGAGATTCAGCCTCAATAGAACAAAACGAAACAATTCGCTCTTGACACTTGATTGAGTCTGTTATGGGCACCTCACAAAACCCTAGTAACACATTAGCACATATTACACGAATTTGGCCATACACTTCAAACTTTTAGCACTGCTTTCAAAGTTTCACAACATCTATTGCGAACAAAAGGTAAAGAGATTCCAGCTTACAGTGACCAACCATCTCCTGCAATGAATTCTTGCAATCTCTGTGCATTACTCTTCATCTAATTTGAGTATTAACTTTTCCAAAGTAAGTAGCCAAAACTCAATATAAGTCTCCTTAAAAGCACACTTAATGAAACTGATCCTTTCCAGTTGCTGCATATTGAATGGTCCTAGCATCAGCTGTATACGAAAGGACCACAACCATTGTCCCCGGGTCGAATTCACATGGAATAAGGGCAGAGACATTGTACCAACAGCATAAATAGCACAATTATAAATAACCATGCCATAACAATCAGTCAAGTTGGATTGTGCCTGCGTTGCATCACATTTTCTGAAGAATGTTATTTTGTCAAACATCATGTGACTGACAAGGATTACAATGGCTTTATTTCCATTTGGCCCTCACCTATGTTCAGTTTTATGGCTGGCAGGAAGAAGAGAACCTCTTCTGTTTGATGAGTGGCATTTTATTTCAGAACGCATCTGATTCTCTTCTCGTAGTGGTCACCACAGCAGTTTGCCATAGTCCTGGGGAAAATGCTGAAGGTTTCAGAGCGAGATCTTTTTCCAGAAATCTAGGGCATTTGTAGTTTGCACTGATCCAGATCAGTGGAGGGCTCCGCTCAGAGCTACGCTTCACTGACCGACGGGACTGCTGCTTAGCAATATTTCAGGTTATTCATATGCTCTATCCTCTAGCCTCATCATATCATGGTCTCCAGTCTTGACAGTGTCCGAGGGACGTACAGTTCTGTCTCCATCGACACGCTGTGGTCTGGCCTCGAGGCGCTGTGCGGCCTCCTAGACTCACCGACACCGACGGTAGAGTTTGATTTCTTTGGTAGTGTGAGGAAGCCTGGTCGCCTGGACTCGTCCCCGGTGGGTACCTCATTGAACTGGGCTCTCCGCCCGTTGATGGGGTGGACCAGGTCGGGCATGCTGGTGTGGGACTGGTTCGGGAAGATGTGAGCTGTGGAGGGTATCTCGGGGGTGATGACCGGTGACCTGGGACACATCTGGTCACTGGAGGAGCTGCTTTGATCCCCCTCACTCTGCGACGCCCCGATGCCGGACTCCCTGCGCCCGTCGCCAGCCCCCTTCAGGAGTGGCTTCAGGGAAGCCTGATTGGAGAGGTCGGGGTTGCTCCTCTGGACGTGGAACGAGATCGTCGGGAGACAATCGCTCTCGGGACTCGTGGGCTGTGATTCGTCGTTCCCGAAGCCAGACTCTCTCGCCAGGGGTGCTTCATTACCTGCAGCCCTCAAGTCGTTCTTCGAGAATCTTGCGAGGTCGCCGTCCGCATTGGCTACGACGACGGAGGGTTTCTGGCTCCAGGAGGGCTGACCCTCCAGCTCTAGACCGATGCCCTCATCACCGCCATGGGCGTGTTCAGCTGCCTCCTCACGAAGAGCATCCTCTCTGAGGGCATGCTCAGCCTCTTCTACGATATGGGTGGGGAGGAAACCACACTCAGGAACCTCCTCGTAGACATAGGACCCAATCTGTTCCTCATCTACGGGCCGAGGACTCTGTATGGGCATGTATTCACCTGGGTGGGGCAGAAGAAAAGAGTGTCCAATTGATTCAACTCAACACTAAAAACCTACATATAATCAGAGGGAAGCATACAACGAAGCAAATGTGTGAATACTGCCACAAACAAAGCATCAGTAATTCACCAAAATGTAGGCCATGCTCGGTGTACCTCACAGATCATATGCACTAAACAATATATAACTGGAATATATTGTTTTAGCATTCATCATGTATTTGCTCATAGACTGGCTGGGTAACATGATTGAAACTCATTTTTGATGCTTTACCACCGGATTATTTAACTCTCCATCTGGATTGCCCATTGCAGCGAGACAAATGCATTCATCCTCCTAAATGTATGTTCTTTCAGGGAAAAAATACAATGGCATTTGTTCTTGGTCAACATGATTGAAACTCACGTGAGCGTAGGATTGTTTCACCACCTAATTATTAGTTTTTTCATTGAGTGTCTGTAGTGGTCTAGCTCGCTTGATTTTATTCACAAGGAATGAACACACTATTCATACCATATCTTTACTAACAAAAATATTTAATAGTCCTATTAATTGCTGCTAATGACACAACAGCAACACAAAGAACACAACTACAAAGTTTTCGCTAAGTAGCAAAACACCATCCAAGAATTTCAAAGGATGAACTGCAGAACCTAGTGTCAACAATGTTCCACAATCACATTCAATTTCACAGCAACAAGGAGACACTGACTACAAAGGCAAGGGACATCACTACCGCGTGGTGTAACATGCTTCCTCCAGATAACATTAACGTAGATCTACTGACCACTACTCGCTATGCAGAAGAGAACCAGGCATTGACAAAGACATTTTGTGAAATGAAAAGCCATATGGCTGAAACAATTTTTAATACTTTTAAGGTATCTCAGGCTCACAGAACCATAAGTCCCCTTCGAAGACTTCTCCTGCAACAATCCAAAGATCATGGTTTGCGATGCACCTTTGCTAGGTGGTTTAGAACCAACAATTTGGATTCATATGCACCGAGAAGACTACAGGAAGGATAAATACAGGAAATAAAGGAAAGTAATAGTGTTTGATACAGAAAATTCAAACCAAGATCAAACCCAACCAAAGGAAGAACACTCACATACACTTTTAGAAAATGAGTCCATTTTGAGAAGCTGCACGTGTTCCAAGCATGAAAAACATGCAACCAATGTGTTTTCTTTGCTTGTTTGGTTCCTTGTGGTGTATGAATGTACAGTGCAGTGAGATGATGCCTTCCTTATTGTAACTGTGCTATACAACAACAGTCTATATTTATCATTATTAACACCAACATAGAACATTTTCATTGAGCTGATGCAATAGTGTCACCTCAAACAGAAAGCCTACAGAAGGAACCACTCAGCTCAAAACCAAGACAACAAACAGAAATAAAACAGCCAAGTGCAGCCCCTAACTACAGATTCAGAAGGCCATGCATTTGGTGCAATTTGATATATTTATCAGGATGCACTTTCATTTTACTGTGCATGATGAGCAAATCATTTCTAACAGACAGAAAAGTAACTATGCCATATCAATGGAGGCAGTGATGTACCCATGAGAATGAAATCCTGCGGAACTAAATGCATGAAGAGAATTCAGAGCTACAAATTCCAACAAATCGATACCTCCAAACACACTACAAACATGTGGGTTCTGGAGACACAAGTTTCACCTGTTCTGCGGTCAGTGGGTGTTTCAGGCACAGTATTGATCTAGTTCTAACCTTCTTGATCTTTATGCATTGAACAAGAGGGGATTTGCCTTAAGTAGATATTAACATTATCAGTTTCTAAAATTGACAGAAATGCCATGGGTTGCTGGCCCTAAGAAAAGCCAGGATTTGGTGTCAAATTTACGAACATTGAAAACATCAGCCAATAAGAAACTGTGACACACTTCTTGAACTTAACTCACTTCTCAAAATACACATTTTACTAGCTCTGTGTGTGTGTTTTTTGCTGAAAGGGCCACTTCATGTTAGTACGGAGATTAAACACAGAGTGTGGCAAACAGAAAATTCAAAACATTCATAGCTTTTGTGCTGTTAGGGGAAAGGTTCGTTAGAGCAACAGTCAGGTGGATAGATAGGAGTGGAGGCGAAGGAATTCCAGAAAGACAAAATGTAGAATTTAAAGAGTTACATTAGCAGGGGGAATTTCCCGAATGTCTAGACCCGGTGAACCTGGCAAACATTGTATGGCCGACGGCCACCTGGTGACAGAAGAATGTTATGATAAGAATGTTACATTTTTACAAAATAACTAAGAGTAAGATTCATTTTAGTTGAACACTGATCCTTAGAACAACCTTGGAATGAAGCTTTGTTTCACAAAACAGGTTTTGCAGATGACACAATTTTCTCTTTGATAGGGTGTTGAATTACCCTACTTTGCAAAGTATTCACCACGCTACTACAGAAACGTGCTTTACATATGATCGGCTGGGGTGCAAAAACATGTAACCTCAAGTATATTCCCATCAGCATGATAGGTGTGTTAAGACCAAAAATCACCATGGGCACACATACAATTCTATTTATTTCTGATCAGGCTTCCAGCAATGACAAATCATTCGGGTAAATTTTGTTCTTGTGATTGATGGTTTCGTTGAAGTTTCTTCCATGTTAAAGCAGGTGACCACACTGGTGATATTATTTATCCCCATTGCAACATGTCACTAGTTGCTAGCCCAGGAAAAATTGCCATCAAAATTCAGTTTTGGGCCTAAATTTGTCCTCACAAGTTGTGGGCCACAACAAACTAAATTGTATCTACAGCAGTAAGGGAACCTCAAAATACAAGTTATATAAAACAACAGTGTTGATACATCACCAGCTCTGAAAATAGGTATTTAACATTTGCAGAAAACTTTTTCTCCCTGTAAACTAAAGGGGGGATATGACCTTGATGATGATGATAATGATGACAGAGGTTCATTGATTATTGAAAAATCAACACCTCTGTGTTGTGGAGTCTTCACGGTGTTAGATGGTACAAGTCCTCCCAGCTGCCCCATAGAAAAGGATCACAATATGTAGCTGGGTTTCATTCCTTGAGACTTACCTGAGCACCGACAGCCGGAGGAGGCAGAGATTCTGCGGTGGTCAATGCTGTATGATCCAGTGGTGTTACTCAGGCGCTTACTGTCACTAACACGCCCTCTCTGTAAACAAGAGAGAAATGGATCGGTGAGCATGGTCAGTCTTTTTAAGGGAGTGCTTGTCATGCAGAGGATGAACCATGCAATTGTGGACAAAGATGCGGACCAAGTAAATTACAGTTCAGAGATAGCTCCTGCGCATGGGTCATTGACTCCCAGCACTTGTGATAAATTATGTGCAGCAGGTTTGACATTCCACAGTAATTCAATTAAGTGATAGCGCTGTGTGAAAAACAATTACTCTTATTACACCTCCATTTGACAACAAAAGACTTGCTTTTAGTGCGCAGAGCACTTGCCAGATACTTTCTGTGCAATTAAAATGCAGCCAGCAACATACCCATTGTCTATCCCTTAAAGTTGGCAATCTTGTTAATTCTGTTCTACATTTTCATAACATTATGACACAATTGTTATAAACATACACTGCTGTTCAATGTGCCACCTATCCCTAACCATTTTTAAAATACTAATGTTTTGCAATTTTAAGGATAACTGCAGGATCAACTGTAACAGAGTTAATATCGTAGACAATGGAGAACTAAATTTATAGGTCCACACCTCATCCCCATACGATGTTCCTATGCAGAGTTATCTACTACCTTTAATTGTAGGTCCACACCTCATCCCCATATGATGTTCCTATGCAGAGTTATCTACTACCCTAAATTTATAGGTCCACACCCAATCCCCATATGATGTTCCTATGCAGAGTTATCTACTACCTTAAATTGTAGGTCCACACCTCATCCCCATACGATGTTCCTATGCAGAGTTATCTACTACCTTTAATTTATAGGTCCACACCTCATCCCCATACGATGTTCCTATGCAGAGTTATCTACTACCTTTAATTTATAGGTCCACACCCCATCCCCATACGATGTTCCTATGCAGAGTTATCTACTACCTTTAATTGATAGGTCCACACCTCATCCCCATACGATGTTCCTATGCAGAGTAATCTACTACCTTTAAAAAGTTTGGTCCATCATCCTCTGAAATTAGGGAAAGTCCTGAATGCACAATAACAACGTGGAGAATTTCTTAGGTATTTCATTGTATTGTTGTGTTAAATAACTTGACAATATGCAGAAATTTGATTTTGTTTTCTATCACGAAAGTAACAATAGTTTTTCGAAGTCAAATTATTGTGTAAATTTCGGAAGAAAACAAAGAATATTTGCTGGGTTTTGCAAGTATGACAATATTTAATATTCCATGATATTTAATATTCAATTTGCGCGATACACAAGCCCAAATTTTGAATGACCTCTGGGCTCTAACTCTGTAACAGAGAATCATATGAACGTGAGGTTTTGACTACTATATCTAGTTTTTCCCAAGCTATACAATAAGCTCCTTCGTACTTGATCCTGCAGTTGCTCTCCAACCATAGCTAAAAGAAGTTGAAAATGGATCGAAGTCACACTATCACAAATTTGATTTGGTAATGACTGGTACGCTACTATATAAACCTCCAGTAAGCTACTCCCTACCCACTACCAAGCATCACCATCCCCCGGTATACTGACCCCAGATGATGATGACCGGAAGGACTGTTGCTGGTTAGAGTTGCTGCTGAAGATACCTCCGTAGTTGTTACGAACACAGTCCGGCAGCCAGGTACTGTTACGGATGTAACGTCTGTACTCCTTACGAACCTGAAAGAGGGAGTTCAAACATACCATCAAAGCAATTGGTTGCAGGAAAACTATCCAGTGTATGGAATTCTTAGGAATCACCAGAGATTACCAGCAGCTCCTTGCTTTTAAAACTGAACATTATTATTATTATTATTATTATTATTATTATTGGTAACTTATGCTATATTGTCGCTGCTATATAATTGATTGGGACTGTTAGATCTTATTCGGATGTACAATGATGTTACAAATCCTCTTTTTATGAATAATGACAGATAGGGAATGTCACAGACCAATGCTACCTTCACAATTACACAACAGAATCAGGGCAAGGTTAAATTGGAAGCTCCTATCACTGTACTTCTATATCAAATGTTACAAGCCGACGAACCAAAATTGACTGCTAAAATCTGCAGTACATTGAATTAAAGACCATGTCAAGAATGAAACCACAGTTGACAACTTCAAGACTGTTCTCAAGACACACCCATTTCCATTTGCATAATATTTGTTCACAATACTTGTTGTCTAGTTGTTGTAGCCTATTGTCAGCGTGTTGAGACTTAATTGTGTAATGCGCCTAATAAGAACGTATCATTATTATTATATCAACACTAAGGGCACCAAACCATGATCTGAGGGTGCTATACCATCATACCTCATCAGCCATACACCTAAGGAGGAACAGTAGTGATGTCAACAAGAATGGGTTATTGTCAACAGATTCCAAACTAAACTAGTATTAGTTGATCCAGACCTCCTAGAGGCCAATGGAAGTGTAGAACATCACTTTGAAGATCATTCATTTAGGTTCCCCTTGTGACGTCATTGGACCAAAACAATTAATGTAGAAAACACAAAATAAGATTTGTTCAGAACTTGGTAATGAAATATGCTCTTTCCACCCATGTAGGTTTCAAATATGTGGCATTCCACTTCCATTGGCCTTCAAACTAATGTCTGGAGCAGGGCAGTGCGAGGGGAGGGCAGAAGGGGGTGGTCATGTTACCCCAAGCTCTTCACAGATAAACCATTGTTATTAAAAGTCGGTAAAAGTCAGCAGCTGCCTGCATTTTACCACACCCCTAATGGTGACCTCTTCACAATTTGATCCTCTGACAGATCCGTACCTTGTCATTCATGAGGCAGTGGAAGACGTAGATGAACACCCCCTGCAGAGCATTGAAGATGGTGAAGATGTATGCAAAGATGACCATGTTGGCATTGACGTAGGCGAGGCCGAACACCCAGGTGATCCCTAGAAGACACAGCAGTACTATAGCTCCTCTCAGCCATGATCTGAAAAATTCAACAAGGAAATCACTTCATGAATAATGGAAATTTTTCATTATTGGAGGTCTTGAATCTCACAGTGCAGCATTCAAGCCTCAAGGCCCAGATGTGTTCAACTATTGTGTTACAGCCTTTTGCATTCTATTTGGAAATTTCACAATTTCAACCTTCATTTACTTCTTTCCCTTTTTCAGTTTGATTTGTTCCAATGCACTACTTTAATATTTGTTGCTATTTTTCTCCACTCTTCAACCCGTATTGTATCCTTGACAAACTAAAAACTTTGTCATATAATATTTTGATATTTATTGTATTTCCTTGAATGCCTGAATCAAAATCCAAGGAAAACAAACCATATTTATCCTGTAAGCAATTGGATATAGCTCATTAGGCTTGGGCGACTCCAGGAATTTCGGAGTCGAGTACTCGCGAACGTAGGAGTCGCGACTCTGAATGGAGTCGCGACCCCAGAAGTGATGAAGTCATAGCATCAACAAAGGCCTAACAAGTTCTTGTCCTATGGACCTCCATCAGACTGTATCGAAAAAGTGTACCCAAACTATTACTTTTCATGATATGTATGAACGAAGGAATAAGAAATAAATTATAAGTTTTGTGAATGCATATGTTATAAGTCGTTTCACGGACGT
>JAODTT010525286.1:0-12106 GCA_025400115.1 Pentamera pediparva
AATGAATAGCATTCCTGTACGCATTGGTAGAAACCCACACACCAAATTTAAACTTGATCGGTCCAGTCAGACTGGACTTTGCTTGATTACAAGGATTTTATCAAAATTCCACGAATTTTCCATTTTTTACCAAAAATGACCCCTCATCGGGACAAAAAAGAAAAGCGTTCCTCTATGTATTTGAAACTTTGGAAACTCAAAGAAGTAGTCGAAAGTTTTTCAAAAACCCGAATGAAATCACCCCGAATTCGCCTCATCAGCTCCATCGAAGTTGGACCGAGACGCCTCAAATCCTCAATCTTCCCTCGTAAGGTAAATCTTTGAGCCTACTAATTAATCCAGTAGCACTCCTTTGAACGTTTTCCATCAACTGCTTATCTTTCGGGAAGTAAGGATTCCACACTTGGACGGAATACACTAGGTGAGGTCTCACCTGTTGCCTAAACAGCCTGACAACACTATCTCTGATACCCTCGCCCCAAATCTAGTTCAACAACCCTTCCACTAAGAAACTAGCTAACTTGCCTAACGTTGAAGCCCCTAGACCATTGGGGTGAAGACCATCTTCAGCTGAAAGATCACTCCTTCCCCAGAAACACGACACATCCTCAAACTGAAGTATTGTACAATCTCAACTCATCTGACATGTATTATTTTTTTCATAGATTGAATATTTTCTCAATGATTGAGAAATTGCACACATGAAATCATTATTTCAAGCTGGACTCATGAAGCTTAAAACACTCTTCGTTTCCTGGTCGCATTTCCTTCTTCTCCTTCTCCTTCTCCTTCTTCTCTTTCTTCGTCTTCTTCTTTCCTTCGTTGTCTTCCTAATTCCTTCCTAATTTTCGTCCTCTTTTTCATCATGAGTTCTCTCTTTTACTGTTATGGAAATTGATGCTTCCAATCAATCCTAATTTGTGTTAACTCAACATTCATATGAAGCGTATTTTTTCCTTACAGGGGCCATATCATCGACAGATGAAAGACCGGAGGTCACATCAACAAGCGAAGAAGACAGTGAAACCACAAACTTTCTGAAGAACGGGTCAAAGGTCACCGAACATCACTCAGAGAACGGGATGGTGGGGGACAGCAAAAGGTCACCCACCCTTTCCTCTCCAACCAGTAGCAACGGCAGCGACAAGATTCTCAAATTCGATGGATTCCACCTCTTCCTTAGCGACGATGAGGACATGAAGAAGGGCATGAGTTATAAGGACTATGACGTCACAGGGCCGAGCCATGACAACCCCTACCCGTGGACCAACGTCAAGTCGGTCCAGTGTGACATCAAACTGACGTCATCAGATAGTGCCTTACAGACAGAAAAAGCAGAACACGGGGAGGTGACGCTCTGCTCTCATTGTAACAGGAAACTATCAGGTGGGGAGAAGGTTAGCGCGATAAGGAAAATCTTCTCAACTCGAAAGGAGAGCGCCCCTTCGAGGTCCCACAGTCTCGCTGATTCCAAAGACTCGACGAAGAGCAGTAGAAAGCACGACAGGGCCCGCAGTCAACCGGCCCTGGGGACGGCCTACGCTGAAGAGGACATTCCCGAGAACGTGGAGCTGAACCCTGATTGGGGGGACCAGAATGGACACTCCATCATCTATGATAATACGGTGCCTTCGCCAGTGGTAAGTTATTTTATGGTTGGCGTTTACTGACCAGATATGATATATATATATAGATAATGAATAGGAAGAAAAAATATTCATTATGTCATAACATATCCTGCAGTCCATAGTCGAGGTGAGAGTCCGAGTGGGTTTAGCGTTCAACAGTGAGTTAGGCCTATTGTAGTTATTATCAGGATCATATTTTTAGTTTCAAATTGAACAAAGGGTTAGCCATATTTGAATAACATTAGGTGTGATGAAGACTTGGGTTCGGCGTCTAGAACAATGACCTAACTGCACTGAGTAATAATTATATCGCCTGTAGCACTCCTATTTGTTTTCAATGTTTGGTGAGGAAATCCAACAAATGTTACAACGAATGAAATATTGTCAAAGTAGGGATGAAGGCAATAAATTGCAACACATACATAAGGATGTTATGGGTATGAGCCCTTATTTTCCCGTGTTTTAATATTTGATTTTTCTACAACAAGACGCAAACGGCCGAGATTTCCTACAGTCTGTGTGGCAGTCCAGCACATGTCATTGGAGAAACTGTTATGATTTGAAATATAATTTTGGTTCGAATAAAACCCTGTGCACATAGTTACTGACCAAAATGCTTAAGTTCAATCAAAGATCATTCAAAGATCAAATACAATATCACTTCTGAAAATATTTGGTTCTCATGTAATCAGTTTGGAAATAATTTAGTCAGTCCTAGGCCAAAAGCATACAGTATACGCACGCAGCGACCCATACGTTTACGATTGCACTTGTATTTTTATCAACAATATTGACACATTTTCATTAGGACTCTAATAGTTAGCATACATATCCAAGGGTTATTAGGGTAAATGAGATTTGAGGGTGGCAATACTATCTTTTGGTCAGTCACTGCCTTGTGGAAATGAAAGTCCAGGAATATCGGCAGAACAGAGATGTATCAGTTGAGGTCTGGGGGTTATCGGCTTATCACCTGTGATATGCTTTGCAATATATTGATGGGTTGAGCTGCTGATTCTATTGTTAGTTTACTTAAAGGGGTGGATTGACTTTTCCCTAAGAATGAGTAAATAAACTGTTAATAATTTGTTTTTAGGATTTCATTGTGCTTTACTTAGCAGTGCTGAAGCACTCGGATAGGTATGTGGGTTGTTTACATACAAAGTATGAGTTTAGACAGAGTTTCCATCGTCGAGTTATGGTGTTCAAATGACCCTAAAACTGTACCGAAAACAATAGGTTTCTTTCTCTCCCGATGGACAATCCGCCTGCCAAACTCCAACTTTGTGTACCTTTGCTACCTACCGAGCATTGCTCGTCTACATCTTTGCATTCCACAGTTTTCGGATTTACAAAGTTTCATCTCTTTCCTCTGTTAACCTCATGTGACCTTTGACCTGATCCAGAAATGATAGGAATAATCTACTCTTTATGGCCAACAAGGTACGTGAACCCTCTACACACCTTTGCGGTAAACAGTTAACAGGTTTACAACATTTACGTTTATAGACTCTCACCTCAGTTGACTTTTGACTTAACCCGAAAGTGAAAGAGATCATCTACTCCATATGGCCAACCTTCCTACCAAGTATGAACCCCCTACCCCCTGTTTTCATCAGTTATGATATTAACAAGGTTTTGACACTCTTCCCCTATATTGACCTTTGACCTCACTCAAAAGCAATGTAGTTAATCTACTTCATATGACCAACCCAGCTTCCATATATGAACCCTCTACACTTTCACATTCAGCATTCAGAAATCCTTGTAAATAGGTTTATTTACGTGGACTTCGATGAAGAACAACAGAGATTATAGGCTGAGTATGGGCAGCATATATACCAAGTATGAACCTAATTGGAGTTTCCCTGGTCGAGTTTCCAGAGTCTAGCCTCTGTTGACTTCGAATGCCCTTGCAGCTGTACCAAAAATCATAGGCTTCTTTCTCTCGTAATGGACACTTCTTTTGCCAAATTCGAGCCTTGTGGACATTTGTGTCATCTAGCTATCATGTACACAATGGTTCCAGACGTTGAACTCAGATGACATCAGATGACCCATGACCTTGATGGTATATGATATAATGTGTTTCCGGGTTATGGAAGTATGAGCCTAATCATAGTTTCCATTGTCAAGTAACAATGTTCACAAGGATTTCAGTGTTTGACCTCTGTTGACCTCAAATGACCTTGAAACTCTATCAATAACAATAGGCTTCTTCCTCTGCCAGTGGTCCTCCTCGTACCAACTTCGAAATGTGTGGACCATCGCGTTGTCGAGTTATCGCGTGCACAAGTTATGCGACACACACACACACATACGCCATCCGCGTGACTGCATAGATTCATTTAGCATTCAGCAAGGAATAAAAAAAACAGGTTCAAACATCCAAGGTTCTATCTAGTATTGTCTGTTTCCTAAGGCCTATATGATTCCAAATTGAGCAATGCTTTTGCAACCGATTATCTGTTTTACTAGTCTGTTTGCATCATTGGCGCCAGCTATGCGCCTACCAGCTCAGATGATGTTTGCTGTAAATGTTCCAGTGCAAAGATTGTCATTACAGAACCTTGTCTGCATTGCTATATATCCGCCAAGCTAAACGCATCAGTCTTACTGATAATTTCGACGCGTGCTGGAATTAAGCACTGACAGAGGCAAATACAAAATCTAAATTATGGATGGAATGTGATATGTTAGTGCTTTGGCTTACATCAACAATTCAACATTATGATGGCCAAAGTGCGCTCGATGTCAAGTAGAAACCCAAACCACCACTTGAAATGGTCGAGTCTCACAGAGTGATCATTGTCCTTCTTCCGTCTTCCTAGATTACAAAATCCGGAAGAGGATTCAACGGGGCGGTATATGTATTGAATTGCTACACTGCTGAGGCTCAACCCATAATAATAATAAAATAATAAAATAGGGTGTGTGTGATTGGGATTGCCTAACAGAGGCAATGCAAGCTTCTTAATAAAATACAAAGATAGTATACCTGAAAAAGTGCAGTTGGTCGTACGAGTATTTTAGTTAAGCTCATGTTGAATAGTCCCAGATAATAAATATGATTTTATTTGTGCAACATACCGCTCCCCGCCCCTGCTATTGATTGGAACATGTCTGCGTTAGATAGCGTGGTCTTAATAATCATATAAAGATTTGTTACACCCAGTTTTATAATATTGTTTAGTATATAGGCATACATTCTTTATCACATATAAACACTCCATGGATCAGGTGTAACGTGGGGCAGGATCATTGGTATAGTTCGATGGTCGATTCGAATTCAGATATTCGGAGACACTCACGGCAGTGTATATCACCGCCTTTTACAAACTTACCGTCCCGGAGAAGTTAATGTTTCGCCAGTCAGGATCACAAATAAACAGACAATACCTGATTACTACAATGAGAACATTACTGAGCCTGTCAAGCTCAACTGAGTTGGAATAGCTAATTGACTTGGTCTGGGCTGCTGGGCGGATGCATGTTCGAGCGGAGTTGCTGAAGCGTACTGTGGAAGTATAGACGAATAATAATGCCATTGTTTCATCTGTCATCGTGAAACAAGCTTTTCATTAGATTACCTGCTGTTCGTACAATTCATCTTTGTGACGATTGTATCCGTGATATGCCCAGCACTTCCCTCGCTTAGTCTTTTACCTACTTAAACTGAATATTTCCGGTCAGATCTTTCGGTATACCCTCTCACATTTTGCACCTGCTTAATTCTTGGGGACATTGGAGGAAATGTATGGAATTGTGTAACAGACGTAATCACGTTACACGTGTCTTCTTCTTAATGGGAAGGTCAATTGTTGTGCGTTGTGCCTCACGCCTCACATCTGGCTGGATAATCAATGTCGAGTGAGCTGTAAATGCGGCGGGCGGCTACTCTGTAAAAGTCGTGATTTCATTTACCCATGCCAATTTAACCAATACATTAATGCGTTATATTGCAGCCAGGATACTCATTAGTCTACATTTTCTTCATTCTGTGCCATGTTTTGGTGTTCTAATGCATGCGCTTCTTTAGGCAATTTATTCCTGCAATGGCCTTATCCGAGGGGAAGGAGAGTATAGACAGCATTTTCGATGACATTTGTGAAACCTTTTTATCATATAAATTCGCCAACACGTTGATCATGTTATAGGTTTTTTTCATGAATACAGAGGTTCAATCCGTAATAAGAGTGTGCACAATGTGAGTGTACAAACCTCGCCTACGTAGAAATGTTCGGCTCGACAACTTGACACAATGCAAGAATTCGCACCATGGAAATGGATAAATAAGAACAACTATCTGAAATGATAACTTGTCCAGTCTTCTAAGAAAAAAGCACAACACATAGAGCTATAGGCGATGATCTCGTTCATCAGATGATTCATGTGTAACTATAACATTTCAGTGAGACAATGACAAAAACACATTTCTCAGAAATAATAGTAATAATGGGGACTTGACCTAAAGACGAAAACGAAGACAAACAGAAAAAACACGGAAGACAGAACAGAGGCGACAGCACACAACAGAACAGAAAACGGAGTCAAACAGACGGAAATGTTGAGTTGAGATATGAGTTTCAAGACGAGACTTGAAGGTAGCCACAGACGGTGCCAAACAGATACATGGGGTGCAGCGGAAGCAAAAGAACGATCGCCGTAAAACTTAGTAGAAGAGCGAATCGTGATCTCAAGGCGTTGCTCAGATGATGACCTAAGAACTCTGGAAGGAACATGCAGCTCTGAGATGAAATCAGGAGCCATGCAGTTACTCACCTTATGAGTAGACGGACTCTAAGAGCAATTCTCTGCATTATTGGGAGCTAGTGAACAAGTAGAGCAGTGGATATAAAACCAGATACCATCATGAACGATCGTGGAACCTGAATGTCCCCACCAACGTCGCAATTTCGGTCATTCCCCGTCGCAGCACCTTCATCATGGAACAGCTTGCCTGCTTACCTAAGGCGACATCACTCAACTCGTTCAGGCGTCATCTGAAATCTCACCTATTCTGTTCATCATTCTCTTGATTCTTCCTATTGTTCTGTGGAGCGCCTTGAGATTTCTTCTATTTAAGGCGCTATGCAAATCTTCATTATTTATTGTTATTAATTAGTCGGAGGTTATCGGTCTGTTGTATGATTTTCAAGAATAAACTGATCCGCTCACAGAAACAATATACAGATGAGGTGTTCAAAGAATTCCATAATTTGTTAGTAACATTTAAATATAATAAAGGTAACTGTTAATTGTACTTAAATACTTGAATTTTGCAGTTCTTATGAAACGTCCTGATATCTGTGTATTTGTCCTGTGAGTGCAGACATTTTACTGTCGGTCAACCATAAGTTGGCAAGCTGTCCCCCGCTGTCAGTTAGCGACGAAACAAAATCAATGTATATACCAAACAGTTGGCGTAAGATGCAAAGCATACTTATTTGAAAGACGCTAATAATGCCATATGGGTACGCATTCATGTATGGCATGAGATGGAATAAATATAGCCTGAGAGAAATCAAGCGAATTATTCCGAGTCCGCGAGAACGCCGATGGAGATAAATATTAAGATTGATGTTAGGATACAACGTCGTGTCGCAGCACCTGATAACGATCGACAGTGACTTTCCATGACGAAAAATTGTCCAACGGTATACCGGAACTAACATTGCATTGCACTATCATAATGACGGTTTACCGTCGTCGATATCGATATTACACTGGGACGATTTTCTGTGACGTCATGCATACATTGCTACTTCGCCAGTTGATACCTTATGATATTGCTCTTTAGGACAACTGTGGGATCAAATAATACATAGTCAAATGTTATCAGTACAGGTAGTTCTATTTTGACAAACGCGTTTCTTGTGTGATTTTCCGTCGCCGGGCTATGGGCCTTTGAGATTCGCGCATTGTGAACAAACCAGGACATTTTCTTTGGAATGGAAACATTTACTATACTCTACTTGCAGAGAGGAAGGGATCGTTGAGATGATTTGAATGTATATAGGACTAAGTAACTTTCTGTGTTGTTCCAGAGTGAGATCATGCATCATGTATGACCATACGTTGAAGGCCAATAACTCCGTAAAGGAAAATCGTATGGAGGTGGGGTTTGGGCCTAAGCACACATTCGTACTGTAATGTTACTTGTGCAGCTCTCGATGCCCTACTGGGTTTCATTCGAGTTACCTCACGGAATCCACCAGTCGACATTAGAGGGCTTCAAACTTCAAAGTATCAGTAATCAACCACTGAGTCGGGCGCATGGGAACTTGAAATATACTATATAACACGTAACCCGCCTCTCCCATTAGTGATTACATGCAACACTGCAGTGATTAGCCGTGGAAACATCATTCGGTTACACCGGGGAATCTGAGAACGAAACCTCTCCAGTGTCTTGTTTATTCATATTAATTACCTGAAGCTAAGCAGGGACGGTAAACACGGCCTGTGTGCGTGACAGACGGCGAAACGTGATACGCGTCGGTTCAGTTGAGTGAAAAGAAGCGACATGTTTCTGTGTCCATAGATGAGGCGTTGGAATGCATCATAATGTCTACAAAGTCAATCAAAACATTAAGAGAACGGTCTACAGGCAGTGTTCCGATAGATGTTTTGCTAACTGCAATGGTTTAGGCCTATATGTTTCGGCATGAGCTGCATGGTTGTGGTATTTTATTATTTATCAATAATAATAATTTGCTGCCACCATCTCCCCCCAAAGGTCTCGAATCGGCCGGTGGGGCGACGGGGTTTTGGATTGCTCATGCTGACTCCCCCATCCGTAGCCAGGTATAGCTACGCCACCACAAATGCGAGAACTGCAACGTGGGGAAATTTGCATGTTATATAGTGACTGCTGCATGCATCCCTGTGTATCTGATTTATAGGCATTCGACTGGTACTGATGATGACTACATTTGGGAACATTTAGAAACAGATACCTCGTGAAATCTTCCGCTGTAAACACATCAGCGTGAAGAAATCGAACACATTCGAATTATATTAGGAGAGCGCATGTGGAGCATACCGCAATTTAGAAATTCGATATTTTGACACATTGCGAACGGTAGTTTCGTGAGCCCACACAGATGAAGTTCCATATATATTTTAGGCCGATGTAATATTCTGGTTTTGTGAAGTACTATCGCTATATGGTGCTATTATCAAGGGCGCGAACATTTGGTTAGGGTATGAGACATATCAGAATAATATAACTATATATATATATCATCGTTGAGTTGAAAGAATTGTAAACAGGTTTGGGTGGAAACCGCAACTTCCACGCGGCGAGGGATGGGTGACCCCTCCCCTCCCAAACGTTGATAGCATTATTGCACAACTGTAGCGAGACAATGTCAACTATATCAGAAGCCATCGTCTCATAACACCAGCTGAATAATCGACAATGTCGTTTGCATGACGTCACCAAAACACGTCGTTCCAAAGTACATCGAAAC
This sequence comes from Pentamera pediparva, assembly GCA_025400115.1. Classification (NCBI taxonomy): domain Eukaryota; kingdom Metazoa; phylum Echinodermata; class Holothuroidea; order Dendrochirotida; family Phyllophoridae; genus Pentamera; species Pentamera pediparva. Next base: position 9,104 of record JAODTT010525286.1, read on the forward strand.
TAATTTCACATCCACACATTATACTCTCTCGAATGATGAAGTTAGCATTCACAAACGTTAATACAATACAATACAATACAAGTATTTATACCGCGCTTTTCCAACTAGATCAAGGGTCCGAAGAAAGAAAAAATCAACATAAGTAATAATGGTGTTTCAACAGTTTCTCGAAAGTGTTCATTCGAGGAGCCTCACGGATGTAACGAGGTAGCTTGTTCCACAGTAAAGATCCGGTCGCTCAAGAGGATCTGCCGCCGTTACGGGTCCTCCCTGGTGATGGGGTGAGTAGCGTGACGTCAGAAGCCGACCGTGTGACAGGACCTCTCAGTCATATCGATGAGGTATTGTGCAGCTGTGGTGCTTACCCATCCGCCAGACATTCGTAGAGCGTACACGCACATCCTAAATCCGATACGTTGCCTGATCGGAAGCCAGTGAAGAGTATGCATGAGAGGAGCCAGGCTGTCAAATCGGTGAGCGGAGAAGATGAGCTGAGCAGCCTCGAGTTGCAGTGATTGCAGACGATCAAGACCCTTCAAATTCGCTCAATAGAAAACAGCGTTACCATAGTCAAAACGGGGGAGGACCAGCTTTCTAATGATGTTATGCAAGCTGTATTGGACGAGAAAACGGCTGATTTGGCGGATATTGCGGATATTGATCGAAGAAATTAAAGTGTTTGTTTGCGTGGTCATCGACATATTAGGATCAAAAGTGACTCCAAGATCACGATTATTGTCGGACGGTTTAACTTTGTCTCCTCCAACTCTCAGTTCAATGGGAGAAATCTTCTTGAGGTTTTGTTGAGTGCCAGCAATGAAAAATTAAGTTTTGTCGCCATTAAGTTTTAGATTATTCGATTACATCCACTTCTGAAGATCGGATATACACGACTCCAGCTGATAGAGAGCGCAGATCACTGCGTTCGGAATCTTTGGGTCAACTGAAACGTAGATCTGTGAGTCATCCGCATAGAGATGAAATGATAACCCATGTCCACGGATAATATGACCAATAGGTAGAGTGTAGACTGATGTAAAACAACATTGGACCAACAACGGATCCCTGTGGAATGCCATAATAAAGGTAACACTGAGACCACCTCAAGCCATTTTCAGAGATTCCTAGTCGGTCCTCCATGCGTGATATCAGAATGTTGTGGTATATACAGTGTCGAAAGCTGCTGAGAGGCAAGCATTGCAAGAAGAATTATATCTTGCTTGTCAAACGCACATAGTACGTCAGCTTCCACTTTGACCAGAGCATTTTAGTGCTAGTGGTTGGAGTGTTACGGATTGAAACACCTCCGCCATTCCATTCTGCGACAGTTAGCAACGGATTTGCTGGCACACACATTTCTCCACTAACTCAGACACAAACTTGATGTTCGATATTGATCGTAGTTACTCAAGTCATTGGGAATATAATTTAGTTTTTTCACATATTGTGAGCGATTTCGCAAGTATAAGGTCCCGTTAACAATTTTCTTGTCACAACGATTCCAAAGGATATGTGTTTCACAAACAAACAAACAAGTCACAACGTGTGTTGCGCAATAGCACACGTACCGGACGGGTTGAAATACGGTCCGAGTTCAGGATTTCCTCAAAATACCAAGCAAACAGAATTAGCATAGATGACGTCTTGTCTCCACGGCCCTAGGCAGCTTAGAGCCTACTTTGGATTAGTGGTTTCACTCGCCCTCTTCAACGATGTCAAACACGATGTATAACGAGCTCTAGTTGATCGTAGTCACTAAGAGAATCCAAGAGAGTCCTGTTCATCTAAGCTGTGCTACTAGTAAAGCACGAATTCACAAAGAGTACAATACGAACTTCGTTCGATCCTACCACGAGCATGCACGTTTAGACTACGAGACATCACGACCTTTGAACGACCTTAACACGACCTCAATACCATTTTCTGCTCATTCATCAACCTACTGACCTCGTGTTTAGCACGTACTAATCGTGTACATCGTGAATACCTCGTATTATGTACGTACTGAAAATCGTTCCACGAGGGGATCGCGTGCACTGCACGAGCAACACGTGTCAAACACGATGTATCACGAACACAGCACGATGTATCACAAACACAACAAGTGCATATTTAGCTGACACAGGATGTCGCCAGAAGTTTTGAGCATGTTTAAAACTTTTGGGCTGTCTGCCAACAAGCACGATCTGTTCAGGATGTGTCACGACGTACGTCGTGCTTATCAAGAGATTGGTACGTGCTGGGGGCGTTATGTCAAGAGCTCGAGCGTTCTTTATCCATCGTGTTCAACATCGTGAAAGTGGGCGAGTAGCATAATGCTGTCGAGTCGCAGTTTACATTGATCTAACATAGATATTCCTCCCATATGGCGTCCGTTTTCAAATGAGTCATGTTCATCAACTGTAGCCACTGAATGCGATGGGGAACAAATTGAGGCCATGAATCTCTAAACATGTCGGGCGGATACACACGTGGCAGCAGCAGATTGGATCAGACTATTAACCGATTGGCTATGTTCTGGGAATTGAGTGTGATTTCCTCTGCGCCCAAAAAGGATCAAATGCAGCAATAAATCCAAGGAGGCCAGACCGGCAAGCGGGAGTACATCCGTTTGTGCCTATAACAGTTATCGGTATATGACGTGTGTATCATGTCGTGTGCTAAATTTCGCTAGGGTGACGGGCTCAGTTGTGGCTTGGAATTTGCTGTGGAGATGAATCGTAATGTAGACGGCCCAACTGAGCTGAACGCGTTATATTAACTGACAAAGCATAACCTTTACCCTTGCACTAGCATATGGATCAATATGCAGATTTTTACAAGGAGTGTCTGCATTGGTTGAACGTAACTCCAATCCCTAACATAATCTCTATTCATAGCAATGAATACATTCGCTCTCATTCAATGCAGACAGCCGGCCAATCACGGCAGCCGTTGTAAAATCTGCCTACTAACTGCTAGCATCTTATGTGATCTCACTCAATGTACATTCTAATTTTATGT
>JAODTT010526397.1:0-12105 GCA_025400115.1 Pentamera pediparva
ACTGCTTATACAAGATGGCACACAGGGACTAACTGGTGCAATTGATGATATTTTGTTGGTGGACCCTGCCGCCAATGACCGTGGTCGATTGTGGAGTCAACTTGAGTGAAAAAAGGAGAGCTAAGTTACCAGTCATCAAGATTTCAGGAAGTTGAGGTCTCGCAAGTAGATGAGCACAATTGCACATGCATAATGAGGGGGACGTTTTCGGGCTGCCCCGCGGTAACGCCGCTAACCCAAGGTTAGATTCTTTATGTGAGCCCTTGAAAACCAGACATGTGGGTGATGCGACAACAAATTAGTGTTTCAAATTTGTATTAGGATTCATTACAGTTCAAGACCTTCCCTGCATCGTCCTACAGCCCACAAGGATAGGCAAGGATACTTCTGACCCAGTAAAGAAGACATGTTGGTAAGAAGTGGTTTGTAATATTAGAAGACCACCCTACGCAACTTCGAGTCGACAGACAGGCAAACGGAGGGACGGACGGACAGATATACAGACAGATAGATAGATAGATAGATAGATAAATTCTACTTATCAATCGAGTACGGTGCATTATACATGTCTACGTGAGGGAAGAACAATAAGTCAATACAACGGTAATTTTCCCCGACTCTACCAATTAATCGAGTTCGGTTCATCATACATATCTACGTTAGAACAGAACAATATGTCAATTCATCGGTAATTTTCCCTGCTGCTACCCCGTCAGGTCGTTCGATTGTGCTCAATAATATCAGGGTTATTCACATCTCGTCGTGTGATACAACATACTGCAAGGGGACGGTCCCTACAGAAGACCTTTGGAGATATAGGTCTACTTGAACTCATAGGCAGCTTTCCATATAAGGTGATCGTCCCATTATTCAGGTCATCCGATTATCTAACATATCAGTCTGGAGAATACCAGGCTTCCGTCATGTTTCCTATGACATTGGTCGATGATTTCGGCACACGCGGACCCTGAGCTGGAGCTGTACCAACGGGGATCCGAGAGAACAGCCACCAGGCGGGGACCAGTGGCCCACCATGTCGAGACCAAAATAATCAAACAAAATTGTTCCGATGTGCGTATTGAACCACCCAAACCACTTTCCCGAATGTGGTTGTTCTTGTTTAGGAATTTACCTAGTTTAACCTTCTTGGTCTAATGGGTTGAAAGCGATGTATTCGCTGGTTTACAGGTACAACATCAGTGTCATCAGTTTTGTAAGGGGCTGTAGGTGGCCGGCCCCAAACTGGTCCACATATAAAAGTGCCTTTTAATTGCTATGCAGTATTTCTGTGAGGGAAGGGGTAGAGCAACATTCAAATTGCCCACCACTCATTATGAGCAACAGTGTACACAGTATACAGAGTAGGGTGAGCAAATAATGACATAGTGTTGTTATGTGCGTGTTGCTCCGCACTAATAACGGAGCCGGGTGATTCAACGCTCCTGGCTAGTTATAACATTGAGGCGCAGACGGTAGACCTATATCTAGCCTCGGCTCATGCGATAGATGGGTAGGAAGTTTATAGGTGAAGTCTCAATGCAATTCGGGACCTCCCCATCATCGTGTCTCAGCCCACAAGGATGGGCAAGGATATTTCTGACCACCCAGTAGAGGAGACATGATGGTGAGAAGTCGTTCATCGATATTAGAAGACCACCTACCGCATTCCGGTCAACTTGGAGTCGACAGTTAGACGGACGGACGGACGGACAGACAATCAGGCAGACAGGCAGGCAGATAAATTGAGTATACTAATCAATCGAGTACAGTACATTATACACGTTTACGTATTAAGAACAATATATCAATACAGCGGTAATTTTCCCTGCTGCTACCCTGTCGGGTCGTTCGATTGTATCCAATACTATCTTCCATCGGTGTAATTCAATGACCTCGTCGTATAATACAGCATACTGCAAGGGACGGTCCCTATCCTTTGGAGGTATAGGTCTATATGAACTTTAGAATTGTAATACGTCATGAGCAGCCTTCCATATATGGTAATCTTCCCATCAATCAGGTCATTCGATTATCCAACATATATTAGACTAGGGAGTACCCTGCAGGCTTCCGTCAAGTTTCCTATATCATTGGCCCGTGATCTTGTTTTGAATCTCATCGGCACAAAAAGGACCTTAGCAGAGGCGGTACCAACTGAGGTCCGAGAGAACAGCCTCCAGGTGGGGACCAGTGGCCCACTATGTCGAGGGCAAACTTTGATCGTTTCGAGGTGCGTATTGACCCACCCCAACCACTATCTCGAATGTGGTTGATCTTGTTTAGGAAATTCATCTAGTTCAACCTCCTTGGCCAGTTGGTCTAATGGGTTGGAAGCGAGGTCTTCGCTGGTTTACAGGTGCAACATATGTGTAATCAGTATATATATATCGCAAGTCGTCGAAAGGGCTGTAGGCGGCCGGCTCCAAACTGTTGGTTCACATATAAAAGCTACAATAGCCTACGTTCATTAACAACAGGAGAGTCACATCAGGAGACAGCCTATCATATTTATTGTTTACTGTTATCATTCGAGAGAGCATATCCATCAGGTTTCCTGAAAATCCGACCTGGCACATTGATTTCCCTCAGTCGACTATCGAATTTCCGTGGAAACACCATACTAGCCTTGGAACTACACAAATTATGCAAATCAGACTAATTAATTAACCTATTTCATGCCGGCAATGAAATCAACCTTTACCTATATGCTAAACTGGCTCACTATGGCTCATATGATTTTTACTTAATCTTGCTAACGAGCTAAAAACGATAAATCACATGAAATACCAAAAAATAACCAACTTCGGCCTAATTGTTGTGCAGTATACTCCAGAAACACCTGGGTCATGAGGGAACCGGACATTATTTGTGGGTCAAATATTGATCCAAATTGTGTCAATTTCGACTCGGTTTGGGTCAAAGTTGACCCAGAAATACGGTTCAGTTCCCTCGTGATCCAAATTTGGGTCAAATTGACCCAGGTGTTTCTAGAGTGTATTTCTGCATTATCGGTTCAGCATCCCATGATACATGGTGGCGGTGCCTATGGCAGATGGTGCAACACAACTGATCTTTGCAGCGTTCAACAGATTCGGATTCAGTTTCAGAGTGAGTTCAGCGACGAAACCCCCCGAAGAGTATAATGACAGGATGGGTATTCTGATTCTATCCTCGACCAGTGCTCAGGTAATATCGAGGCAGGGGTGTAACTAATCCCAACCTGCTCCCGGGACCGCCACTTTACGTCGCCATCCGACGGACGATCAGTTAACTCCAGGATCCGACCACATTCAGCGGAAGATTCCTGTCCAACGTGACTGCTCACAGTCGACCGACGAGACTTATTGCAAATATCCCGAACAACCCCCAGAAACTCACAAGTCCATTGCATTACAGCGGAACCAGGAAATCAAGACCAAGACTTCGCCCATCACAGCTGCAAGTACAGCCACCTTGGGAAAAATGCCGCGGTGTATGCGGAAATGGGACCAGGAATGCTTTTCATGCGAAGCGTACTGATACCGCCCTGCCACTCTTCATATCTTTCATTTTATTTTCATGTTCCAAATCTAATTAAATCGAGAACACCCGACCCCAATGTTGCACGCGAACTTCCATCACGATCGCTTTATCGCTCAGGCATGACAACATCTTATTGTTCGTGGATGTCTTTAGAGATCTCGTTCGATCAGCTTCGTTATGCGTTGTAAAGAAACTATTTAACGTACCTACATGAATAGAACGGGAGAACGAAGGTATTTTTCCCTGCTGCAGCCCGTCAATTATTTGTACGATTGTGCCCGATAATAGAAGAATGTATATGCTTTCATCTCGGGGTAGCTCAAGGTTCTCTATGTATTGTGAGAGATGCCATTGTTCGGATTACAATATCTCTAAACGTCGCACGACCGTCCCTGTTGGCACTGGAGTACAATTAACCTGTACAATGACTCAATCGTATGGAGCGTATTGCTCTGGTTTATGTAAAGAAGAATGATTTGCAAAAAATTGAGGGTTCCCCCTCATTCTGAACGGCAGCTCTGTGGAGCACATAGGCTCCCACTTCGTAATTATTACTGAATACGTATCCAAGGGTCACACACAATTGGAATCGGACAAAGTGCGAATGCTGGCCTAATCTGACCTCACATTACCCCCCAGTTACCTCACATGACCATCAATTTTATGAGGACCAAATATAAGTTGACCCTTGGTGACCTCAAAATGACCTCTATTTTTGTTGGGACCAAATTAATTCTACATCCACCAAGACGTTTCGTTGACATACGACAGACTCTGAAAAATAACACAAATTATGCGAATTCGACCTGTACATAACCGTGAAGCTGCGCCAACCATGAACGATGAGTCTCCTGATGGCAGAACTAGAAAAATGTTCACCAGCGAATTGGGGAAGTCTATGGATGGTCAAATTCCAGCATTGGAGTTGTGATACGTACCACCCAGATACACAGTCTTCCTTTCCTATATATAGTACCCGTAAGCATTTGGAAGTTTCGAGAGAAAATCCAACTGGAAGCCAACCGACAACAAGTGACCACCACCTCGGGTTACTTACAGAAATATGACAGTATGGGCACAACATGGAGATACTCACCCAGACAATGGCCAATGAACGTACCAGACATTGACCTCCCCGTGTAGGCTGGTGTGATAGGCCCGCGGAATTACACGCATATTGTAAAGGTGACTCATCGGGAGGACTTGTAATATCTGACATCTGAAGACACCTTAGCCTATAGGGCTAATAATTTCACTAATCCACCGTGAACAGGTTGACATGTGAAGATCGGATCAGCACAGTCGGAGAACTCAAGACTCAGATTATGGGTTCGAGTACTGTTGTGTACCAAAGGTTCTAATCCCACCCTACCCCGACGCTAATTGAGGACCTGTGAGGAACATGATCACAACTTGAATTACTGCAACATATTCTCCGGGAATGTCGGAGAGCGTCCCTGATTCATATGACAGGGGTAATATCTTTGAAGCGGTTTGTCGGTGTTTCAAGAATGACCCCAGGTCGACACCCAAAACATTAGGGTTCTTGTACCCCCCATGAGAAAGCTACATACCAAATTTCAGCCCGATCGGAACAATCATTCTGGACTTATCGTGTTACAAAGATTTTCAGGGGTTGACCTCTGTTGACCTCTGACCTGACCCAAAAACAATAGGAATTATGTACTCATTATGGGGAACCCTACATACAAAGTATATGAACTTGATCCATTCAGGTCGAGTTATTGTGTTAACAAGCCATGCGTCACCACACATACACACACACTGACATGGCTGGATAGATTCCTCCGACTCCGTCAATGAATCAAAAGCGTGATATTCATATTTTACCATCCCTTAGTCCAATCTCACCACCTGGAACGGACCCTCGTGGAGCGGTTGAAGGTCGTTTCTAGTAGCATGGTCTGATCGTCAGTTGTACACATTGCTTTAAAGTTGGCTTCATGGGCTGATCGTGACTCATGACGAGACAAAGGTAATCATTGCATCAGTCAGAAAAATCGTATAATAAGGTAGCTTATTATGATTGTCATGATAATGATATAGTGTCAAGGGTCACTCGGGTACAGGCGCGAACACAGATTGCATACACTCTACAAACACCCGGTGGATTTCCTGATTAGTTTACCCTGGAAATAGAGAACTTGGTGACTCTTTCCCACTTCCCAACCAGAGTGACTCTTTCCTGGTTGGATTGACCTTGGTGTTTTAGAGTGCACTGATACTTTGCAAAACTTTGGAAACTCCTGTAACGAACATTACTAACTGAATGTACTCAATGGAAATACTGAACAGAAAACGTTTCGATTCAGTTACAGTACACCCATGACAATACTACCGGTACGTTGGCCGAAAGGTTAAAAAAACATAAATGGGCTTCTGGTAATCCGTACAATCGATTTAGTAGGCACATCCCCATTTGTCTCACATCTTTCCATTCTCGGTATGGTGGGAGGCGTTCAGGTTTTGATCGAAGGTTCTGGGCATGGGGGAGCGACGTGCTCCACTCCACTCCTACTGAAAAAGGAAACAAATGTGTTCCCCGAGTTCACATTTTGGAAACCAGATGCTGTGGTACCAGCATCGTGTCTAATTTGAATCGTAGACAATTGCCGGGAGGATCAATGTCTATCGGTCACGACTTTCCAAATATACATATTTTGCCTTTCCTGTGGTCCTCTCCTCCAGATATCATTGTTCATAACCAACAAGTCCAAAGTTGGGGCTGTGACCTTACTGTGACGTCTGCAACTGCACATCGCTGTGCAGTCCAGTCTAAATCGATAGTCACTTTGTCAGTTGTTTACAGCTCTCTGCTATGAGAAGATGAGCGGTAAATCGGACCACAAGATCCGCCACTGATCACCATTCCCAATCCATCCCCAGTCAGCGGGATTCTGTGACTCTGGTTGATGAAGCAATCTTTGGCCCGACACGCATCCAGCTTGGTAGGAGGCACGCTTCACGTGCTGGAGTAGAGCAATTCTAGTTGGAGTGATGACTTCATATGGTCTCTGCTCACGAGCAAACACTTCCAACCTCGCACTATCAGCGCCGTCAGCTGTACTCTCGACCTGTCATACATCATGACGACGAACTGCTCTCGGACTTTCATATCGATGTATTGTACCGAAAGCGGATAATGACTGAGCTTGTTGAGAACAGCAGAACCTTTGTCACACATGCAGTCTTCTTGTCTCTTCCATGGAATGCTGAAACAACATCGCAACCGATGAAAGCATGAAAAATGAGCAAACCACTGCTCTTCTATTGCCCAATTGAAGGAAGTAGTTCGCGAATCGGAAGATACCGCAGGCTCCGACCTTGACCAAATACAAGCCAGAGATGTTGGAGACCGATCCTCTGAAGAGTTGGCAGAGCACTGATCGCGATGACGAGAACATCGGTGTCATTAGCTTTGACGATGACATTCTTGCATCCCTCCTCGACAGCTTGTCTGGCATGCACGAGCATCCGCGTGTCTGCTTCCTCGTGACTGCAGGGGGCTATTCCACTCGTTTCGATAGGATGATCGCTGACCGCATCCTCTCCGTTTGTAACAATGATGACGTTGGTCGAAGGCATTTGGAATATCTTGCCAACCAAGTAGTTGAAGAGCTCTGTCTTGTTGTTGCTGTCCCTCAGAGAAGCTCGCCAGTCTGAGGGAGTTTCATTGCTGCTTGTCCCTCTACGCCTCTCTCCGCGTCCTCGCTTCGACCTCGTCACACTCTTCAGACTAGAAGGGAGGTAGACACCGAACAAATTGTCTGTGCGCTGTACTTCTCCGACAAGGCCTGTATGGTGGGTAGGACGCCCAGCTCTGCGTAGTCTTCAAGAGTTCCAATGTTCCGGAAGTCCGTGGTGGTAGACAGTTGATCAATGCCGAACCCTCAACAATGATGCTATCCGCCTTCGGTTCAACGTCGGTGACAGTGACATATGATTCCAGAACTGCGGCAAGCTGAGACTTCTGGCAAGTATATAGTTTCCCACCATCACTCGATGCCGCACGAAACGGGTGGTTCTCGTGACGGGAAAAATTGACAAGGTCACCTTCTCTGTTCTGATAAGAGATGAACAGCTTGGAGAATAGTTGGCAGTCTTTCTTCGTCACCTTTTTCCTTGAGAAGGCATCATGATCGGGCTCCTGGTGAGAGAATGCGGTCCGATTCCTCTTGATAAGTAGGTAGAAAATAGATTCGTCTTCTTCCAGCCATTCATGATTTTTGCCGAACTGGTTCTGCCCTTCTCATGATGACTGAGGACCAGGTCTGTGTAGATCGGTGATGTCTTCTGTGTCTAGGAAAAATAGGCCCTGGCTGCATTCCTCGAAGGGATTGTCCGTGTCTTCGATGTCGTCTGAGAGCTTGTGTACCCTATTAAGAAATGTTCTTTGAGTTCGTTAAGACCGTTCATGATGACTGACATGTTCGCTGGTTTCCTCAGCCTCGGATGATGTTTCATAGTTTGCAACCAGTTGGCTAACTTCGGGGCCGGCTATCATCCACCTTCTCAGTGCCGACGGGTCCTATGCCCCTCGCCCCACCATCAGCCTTGATGACTGCATTGGCCTGCTCATGAGCCTGAATAGCTGATCCCGACCGACCGAAGAACTGTAGTTTTATGATGAATTATGGTTAGATATATCGATAATTAGTATATAGTTTTTCAATGAGAGTGCCAATGGCACAGTAGCTCACCTGTATTTACAGCAGTTCAGTGTGAAATATCTGTGTAAAACTGTATGTGGCCGAAATTGCCCCCCCAGATGACCTTTGAATCCCTGAAACCCCATATGTTCCATAGTTCAATGTGATAATGCTGACCAACTTTCATGATCATCTGATCCATTCTGTAGAAGTAGAAGCCGCTCGACCGTTCGAAAAAAATGGCTGAAATTGACCCATAGTTTACCTTCGACCTGAACACCCCATTTGAACTATTGGTCTATGATAATACTGACCGACTCTCTTGATCATCTGATTTATTGTTAGGAGCAGGAGCCGCTCGACCATTCATACACAATGGCCGAAATTGACCCCTAGATGACTTTTGGCCTCCACTTCCTGAAAACCCCATATGTACCATCGGTCAATGATAATACTGACCAACTTTCACGATCATCCGATCTATTCTGTAGAAGTAGAAGCCGCTTGACCGTTCGAACAAAATGGTTGAAATTGACCCATAGATGACCTTTGACCTCAAACTCATGAACACCCCATATGTACTAATGGATAGTGACGATACTAACCAACTTTCATGATCATCGAATTCAATCTGTGGGAGGAAAAGCATTTTCCTCATATGGCCCTCAAAATGACCATTTTGGCCGAGATGAACGATAGATGACTTTTGACCTCAAATCCCTGAACACCCTACCCTGTATGTAGCATTGGTACTCGATAATAATGACCAACTTTTATGATCAATCTGGAACGAGTGCGGACTTTTTGCGTACAAGCTGGTCTGCACCTGAACCTAAAGAAGACCAAGGTCATTGAATGGGAACAAAGTGAAAATAGTACATCTTTCTTGGCTCTAAAATTGAGGACAGTGGTACCTTTTAAGGGAGAGATTGTGAGACGGCTAGCCCTTGGAAGAGCAGCAATGACATGGTCAAACAAGATTTGGAAGGACATTTAGCTATTTCGATCAATACAGAGAATCAACTGATGAGAGTGCTAGTTTTCCCGGTGGTGCTGTATGGGTGTGAAACTTGGACAATAACGAAGGAAATGAGGGGAAGAATAGACAGTTTTGAGATGTCGTGCTGGCGGAGGCTATTAAGAGTCTCTTGGACTGCTCACAGGACACATGTTTCATCCATCGAAGAAATAAAACCATTGCTGCCACTGGAAGCACAGATTCTGAGACAGCAACCTTCCTATTTTGGACACGTCATGCGAGCAGACAACCCTCTGAAAAGATCAATAATAGTGGGAATGGGTGATGGATCAAGGAAGAGGGGCAGGCCACGAGCACGATGGATGGGTGGAATGTAGCAAGCGACAGGGCTGACTATGGATGGACTGCGAGAAACCCCCAGGAGCCGGAAGAAATGGAGGATGAAGGTCATGTTCATCACCGGGGGTCGGATACGACTCGACGGCACAAGGTAACAAGATAGTAGATTGATTGTTAATAGAAAGGAGAGAGCTGAGTGAAAAATATACCTTATTACTTCTCATAATGGATCAAATTAAAAAAACTTAATAAACCTGTGGTCATTTCGTTTTCAAACAATTTGTTTTTGATGTGGACCAAGGGCTATTTTTAGTAGAAAATTGGGAAATTTTCAAACATTGTATTCTGCCCACTACAAGTAGGCTACACATTTGGTGATCCCTTATGTTCCTGTGTCTGGTCATAGGTTATCGGACGTGAGTCAAGGAATCACTAAGCCTCTTGGCTTTCTGGTCAATTGGTGTTTACCGCTCGTAGTTTTACTAACGAACATTTTTTCCTTCTGATCAGCTCCGAAAAGTTACATTTGATGGTATTATCTTGCATGTGACAGACGATCAGGGTGATTGTACTTCCATATATGGAGGTATCGTACGTTCTTTATCGAATAATTAGGACACACTTCGATCGACAATAAACATCGATCCATGAAATGAAATAAATATAATGAAATAGGGCATATCAATACCCACAAAAGGCTCCGCCGAAGAGGACTCTGGGTTTCTGGACTATGTCTACTTCCTCAAACGTATGTAGGACATTCTCCTCAATTCCATTGTTGTCAGCATGTGAAACATGCATTGTATGTGGCTTACATGACAAACATCCATGGGCTTCTGGACTATGTCTACTTCCTCAAACGTATGTAGGACATTCTCCTTAATTTCTTTGTTATCTGCATGTGAAACATGCATTGTATGTGGCTTACATGGCAAACATCCATCATTGCATTATTAATCATCATATTACCTGTGTCCCCATTAGCTACATGACTCCGAAGGATGGTCATTGGAATAATAACTGTCAGAGAGGAGGAAAGAGGAAGAGGGAAGGAGGAAGGTGTTATCTAGAGCTGTGTCCGGGTAATGACAGCAGAGAGAGAATACGGAATCGGCCAACTGAACTTCCTGTATGGTATTATTTCCAGCATGCAAGGGACTAAATTTCTTCTTCACCACCCACCCACTCACCCAACCCCTCCGTGAGAGGACACAGTCCGCGATGCTGTCTTCATTGAGGAACCCGATAAGTGAAACGTTGCAATTTTCCTCCAAATTTTTCGGACACTTGACCAACTTACCGAAGTCTCTTTGGCGAGGATTTCTCTCCTGACGTCTTGTCTGAACGTAACGGGTACGGCTCACACTTTAACACTGGTTTGGTCATATCAACCGAGTGATGTCAGCAATTGGGCAGCTAGGACCGCCAACCATTTTGACAATACTTTGGGGGTCATAATGCACGTGAGCCCGGGAGACTTTGGGGAAATCTAGTGATCGTAATGTATTATTGAGGCGACATTCCATAAATGCGGATGCGGGTGCGGTATAAATATAAAAGTCGCAGTTTTGCGAAGACAAGACGGAGAGACAATAAATATGTAGCAGCTGATGAATACGGACGTTATCTTGCTCCAAGAGGAAGATACTTCACATAATTCGTTTACGGTGTGCGGCATCAATGTCGCATTGGTACGCACAGTACTTTTGCCTACTCAGCGCTCGCTCCATTTTATTTGAATGATTTTTAGCCGCTATGGAATCTGTCTTCATTTCCGCGAACCGAATGCAGTTCGTGTAAAAGCGACATTTATGGTGTCATGCCGCCTCCCGCATCCGCAATTATAGAATGTCACCTCTGAGGTGAATTTCCATAAGTGCGGATGCGGGAGGAGGGATGCGGCATTACACCATGAATGTCGGATATACTGCTTGGGGAAAAGCTGAAATCCAAAAATTATTCCTCAATATAAATGTTACAAATCTCATTATGGAAGATACATTCCCTTCGCCGGCTACGATGCTTGGAAACGGAGCTTATCGTGCATCGATATCGATACCGATGGTGCGATTACTTATAATTGTCTAACTTGGGATGGTTGCTAGGCTCCTGAGTAACAATAACATAAAATAATGCATAACCGCAAGTCAATAAATCGTGTTTTTTCGCAATATCATTCCATCTGCTCTAGTTCTTTTGTGTAACTATTTTCGGTTTTCCCTTTGATGTACTGTGCGGCACGGATGTGCCCCATCAGCAAATGTCTGTCTTGGCAAGACCTTACGAAGTTTCCAAACAGGTTTTCCCCTGACAATTTCCTGGACACACGAACTAATAATAAAACCATGCTGTAATGGCCTAATTCCTGATAGGGAGAATAAATAGAGTAACACCTAGTTATCTTACAGATCTAGTCACTCCATATGAGCCAACGAGACGTCTCCGCTCTGCTTCTCAACTGCGATATACGCCCACAAGAACCCGGACGAAGACGAACGACGAACGCCAGTTGTACTAGATAGGTCCAATGTTGAAGAGGCACTATCGTCTGATAGCAACTGACGAAAAAGCGGGTGTTGCGAGACGATAGTGCTT
>JAODTT010527508.1:0-12105 GCA_025400115.1 Pentamera pediparva
TTCTCACTTGGTATTCAGGTTGGTCATATGAGATACATGCGTGACCCTTTTTCGTCTCGCCTGAATGAAATTCAGAAAGAGACTTAGCGATCATTTCGTCGTGTGTATGTATGTGTGTCACACTTTCTCTCGGGCACTGGTGACCTTAATGAGCTTCGGTAACGATCAACTGGTTAAGGCAAGGGGTCACTACGCAGAGTTGCGTTCTTGTTGGTTACTACGACCGTAGGTCTCTCCTGGTTATGCCTAGGTGAATTGTTCATGAAACTAATGAACAGCATACTGGATTATTATTGACTTCGAGTAAATAGTCCTAATTATTTTAGTGTGGGGTATCAGTTAGGATAAATGCTCTAAAACTTGGTTTCGAACACTTCTGAAAAATTGAAATCCACGGTGAGATAATTCAATTGCTATGTGTGTTTTTTTCTTACAGGCCTACTTCCACAAATTCAGGAGCTTGGTCACATCATGGTGGTGCACCTGCTTCGTCAGACTCTACCAAATGCCTGGGACGGACGCAGTCAAACCTACGCAAACAACTCTTTGGACTGGGCGTGGCTGAAGCGTGTATGGGAATTTTCGTATCAACAGCGGAACCTGGGGAAGCTTCAAGGGCTCAATATTTTGCCCGTCGCTAACAAAATCACCCACCCTGTCAAACTGAGACCTCTTCAAACTCCTACCATGGCTATCCATATCCAGCCAAACACTGAGTCTTCTTATCCACACTTAGTGCAAATGCTTCGTCGACTCAATGTTGTGGTCCGTCATTTTCCATCCTTTGTAATCAACAATCCGGATCTATTCAAACTTGGTTATGCTCGTAGGTTTGATGGAGGTGGTGTTCTCTCGTGTCTCAGAGACATCGGTCAAACCGTGCTCGAAGCTCAATGCAACATAGATAAAGATGCTTGTTGCAGGTTCCTAGAAAATCTCTCTTGCCTGCTAAGATCAGAACGTCTTTCTGCAAAGGAGAAGACATTTCTAAAGCAACTGAGGATCTATCCAGCATATTCATCTGCGCCACGGTGGAACAACCTGTTCGTCAACCTGAACTCAAATATCCTTGCAATAGGCAGCATGGCAAATCTTCCAAGTGTGAACTTCCCCATGTCGGTATTGTTCTCTTCAAACGGGGACGTAAAGTATCTATTGACAGCTCACTTGAACGTTCCTCAAATTGAGGAAAAGGACATGGTGGTATCTATCCTCCAGAATGCATGTCACTCGTCTGCAAACAAGCAGTCGTTGGTTTCTTGGATAGCAAGTCACTTCGATATGATCACACGAATAGATGGAGCCTGTGCCCTTCTGAGGAGTATCCCATTCATCCCCGATGGTAGAAACCGTGCCAGGCCATTGAAGGATTTATTCGATCCATTTGACACTCGACTTAAAGACTTGTACAACGACGTTGGACGTTTCCCTTCTGCTGCCTTCCTGAACGGTCCCGGGTGGATTCACATCCTACCACGAATCGGGTACAAAAATCAGCGTGAAATTGATGAGAAAGAGATCCTAGAGATCGCCAATCACATTCAGTCTTCCGGAAACATCAAACAAGCACAAGCTCTGTGCCAGTTTCTCAACGAGAGAGCTGACATTCTGACATCAGGTTTTGCCGACAAGTTGCGTTCGATTTCATGTATTCCATGCGTCACGAAAATACCATCTGGGTACCCTAAAGGTATCACATTCCTCGGTGAATCATCAAACAGAATAACCTGCACCCCGTCGCAAATAGTTAAACGTGACGAGACGAATATTCAACTAGCTGGGTCTCAAGTTTACTTTACAGATGAGCTTTTTCCTGAGATACTCCTGGAAAAAGTACAACCGACTTTGCAAGAAGTGTGTGCTCATTTGGGCGAAATGACCAAGAGTTCGTTGGGACCGGCCGAACTCAGTACGATGCTTCATACGGTTTATCGGCACCTGAACAGTCACTTGAGTGATGATGTCATTCGATTTCTTCCAGCTAAATGGATCTGGGTTGGCAAGGAATTCGTCCCCACAGACTTGGTTTGCAGAGAGAACACAGAGATTGATCTGCGACCGTTTCTCCACAATTTGCCCAGAGAGTACAGAGAATACCACAATCTGTTCAGCATCTTGCAAGGTGCAGAAGCCATGGATACGAATAGCCTACTCGGTATTCTACGCAATGTGAAGGACAGGATAGAGTTTCCCGATGTTGAAGATAAACAGTCTCTTACAGACCTCTCCATACGAATTCTGCAGAGGGTAATCAACACAGAAGACGATCTCCCAATTCGCTTCAGGGGCAAACTATTTGTTCCGACACAAAATGGTCAATTGCTTCCACCTGATGAAGTCACCTTCTGTGACTTGGATTGGCTGAGCCAGCACCAGACTTGCGATGATGATGGGCAACAAGACATCTATTTTACTAATGACCAAGTCAGTATCAAAATGTCCATGCTTTTAGGGGTTGTTCCCTTGAGGAGCCGCTTAGTCAACGCAGACGAAATTGCAGGGATCAGTCAGACTGGTCAGTACGAGTCCATCACCACCCGAATAAAGAATATTCTGAATGACGCCGGTTATCAGTCTACATCCATCCCCAAGGAGATGATTCAGAATTCGGAGGATGCTGGGGCATCAGAAGTCCGTTTCCTAATCGATCTTAGATCCAACGACAATGCCTTGCAACGCCTGCTAGATGACGGAATGAAATCGTTGCAGGGTCCTGCCCTGTGGGTGTATAATGATGCTGTGTTCAGCGACCGTGACCTGGAGAACATAACCAAGCTCGCTAGTGGGACAAAAAATGACGATGGTTCTAAAATCGGACAATTTGGGTTGGGATTCAATTCCGTCTACCACCTGACAGACGTTCCTTCCTTTGTAACAAGGCATTTTGTGACCTTCTTCGATCCGCACAGGCGATTTCTTGGCGCACAGATTCGTAACGACGGGAGAGGCATTCGCATTGATTTCAAGGAGAACCCGTCTTGTCTGAAACAATTCAGAGATCAGTTTATGCCGTATGAAGGGATATTCGGTTGTGAACTGCTCAGTCACTCGTCAGCTGTTTATAATGGTACGCTTTTCCGATTACCCCTCAGGACAGTGCAAGACGCAACCACGAGCGATATATGCAGCGACAACTGGGATGAAAGTAAGCTGAAGCAATTGATTGGCTCACTCTGTGAAACAGCCGGACAAATGATGTTGTTCACAGAAAATGTACAGAGAATTTCAGTGCATTTGCTACGAGAAGGGCAATGTTGCTCTCAAATTCCTCCACTCTTTGCGGCTTCCAGAGAAATCACGGGACATGAGTGTGAAGAACCGGTATCATTCCGTCGAACAGTCATAAACTCGATACAGAATCAAAGTATCACACAACCGCCTGATTCGGTGACAGATGTGACACTATCATACACCTGGACGGAGGCGGGGCTTCGATATTTCCAGCGCACTAGTACCCCTTTGCAATACTCCCAAGAATGGGTGGTCGTTGCTAGTACTGGTTATGGGGAATCGATCTCCATTTGTAAACAGTTCCCCCGTTTCAAGAGTATGCTCCCCTTAGGAGGTGTGGCATGGGAACGAGGCGATGTCGCCCTTGATGGACAAGCGTTCTGCTTCCTACCTCTGTCTATTCCTCAAAGTCACTTACCATTTCACATCAATGCTAGCTTTGCTCTGTCGGACGATCGTAGTAGTCTATGGAGAAACTCAGAATCATCCATCGACGGTGACGCTCAGGTGAAGGGTAAATGGAACAACTCTTTGTTCAAGGACGTTGTTCTCAAGGCCTATCTGACGCTGCTCCAAGACATCCATTCTCGTGGAATATATACCAGCATCACTCATTGTGATCTCTGGCCGAATCCTCACAACACACCAGCTAACGGGGAGTATGGTACGCTGGTGGAATCGTTTTACGCGGCTGCCGCGGGGCTCAATGGCAAGACTGTCCCCGTATTCTGGCATCCTCAACGTCGAAGGATGATGTCATTCAATGAAGTAGCGTTCGTCGATGGGCACATTGGGAGGCACGACGAAATTTTTAACATCGTAGATGTTTCTTTGCAACGTATATCTGGTGTGCTCCTGGTACTAATGTTGCCTGATCATGTCGTGGAAGGGTTTAGTCTAGCCAACTGTTCTGACGCCGTTGCTAGAAGCACATATACATTGTCCAGGTTCTTGTCGTGTGTATGTCTCCCGAATATTGACACATTCCCTGATACGCATGCAGATAGCATTCTCCGTTTTGCTCTCAACACTGGGAGCGACGACTCCGACGAGGTTCTTGCTCAGCTGAAGGATAACAAATGCATTCCAACAAGTTCGGAGGGAATATCATATAAGAAACCATCTGAACTTTTCGACCCGCAGATGTTTGGTGACATGTTTTTACCTGAGGATGGGTATTTCCCGAACCAGCAGTTTCTTGGGTCTTTAAATGACAGGCAAAAGGGTGCACTGCGAGACATGGAATGTTTAAAAGTTGACATTGACTGGCATGCACTGTTGGAAAGAGCCAAAACAATCGAGGCACTTGGAATACGCGATACGGATACGGCCAGAAGGCGCTCAGCTGCTGTGTTGGGGATGCTACAGAAGAAACTGGATAGTAGCACGAAAAGTGACGAAAGTGAAACATATAGACATATGTTCATCAGTGTCCCATTTCTGTTTAGCAAGGACAAAGATGGCAATCATCGTATCAGCACACCAGCAGACACATACCCGCAATCCACAAGGTATATCATCAGCTCGGTGCGTTGCATTGCAGATAATGTTCCCGGCAGAGTTGCGAGGTACCTGAAACTGGAGAACAAGGAACCACCGCCTGAGTTAGTGCTGGAAAATTTGGTGAATTTGAAGTCTTACCAGAACCAGCCACGTGATCGTAGAACCGAAATGTTCCTGAAACAAAGTTGCCTGGAGACGTATCGTTTCCTGCAGTCACAACACCTTAACGATGAACGGGTGGTATGCTTTCTGAAGAGAGAGGAATGTTTTTACCTCGACAAAGTATTTGTCGCTGCAGGAAAGATTTCTTTCAAAAACGAAAGTGTCCCTCCCTATATATTCAGAGTGAACTCAGATTTTGAAGAATTCAAAGATCTCCTGAAAATCGCAGGCGTAACTGAATGTTTGTCCAACGACTATCTAACACAGACACTACGCACGATTGCTGAAGACTACCAGAACGCACCATTACCGGATGTCCTCTTAAATGGTGTAATTTCGAAAATGTTGAAACCATTAGCTGCAAACATAAAAGATAGTTCTGAACCACTTCTCGATGGCATATGTGTGCCAGATGTGAATGGTATGATGAGAACGAGCTCGGATCTTTCGTTTTGTGACGTGGACTGGCTGGATTCCGATGACATCGTTCTGTGTCACAGAGATTTGACTTCAACACAAGCAATCGCTCTCGGTGTCAAAGATGTCCGGCAACAATCACTGGAAAGAATATCTGAGGGAGTGCATCTCGGTGAAGAATTCGGTCAAAAGGAAGAACTGACGCGCAGGTTGAAACGTATTTTAACCGGATACCCATGTGACGAATCCATTTTGAAAGAAATAATTCAGAATGCTGATGACGCTGGAGCCTCAAAAGTGCATTTTGTACTTGATGAAACAAGTTACCATGGCGATAGGCTGTTGAGCACATCGATGAAAGCGATTCAAGGACCTGCACTGTTGGCGTACAACGACAAACCTTTCACAGATGATGATATCAAAGGAATCCAGAAACTTGGCGAGGGAAGTAAGAGTTCACAGGTGCACAAAACTGGACGTTACGGAGTCGGGTTCAACGTTGTGTACCATCTAACAGATTGTCCAATGTTCCTATCTGGAGGGAAAACTCTTTGTATGATGGACCCTACATTGCGTTTCGTGCCAGGAGCGAGTGTCAATTCACCTGGTCGAATGTACAGAGACGCGGAAACGAACATCAAGAGGTCCTACCCAGACTTTTACAACTGCTTCAGCTCTCTAGACAAAGACCTACCACTCGCCAAAGGCACATTGTTCAGGCTGCCGTTGAGGAAGGACCCATCAGAAATAAGTTCAAAAACTTGGACAACCTCTTGCCTCCGGGACTGGTTTAAGGACTTGCATGATCAGTTGTTCGATATCTTATTATTTCTGAAGAGTGTGCAAGAGATAAGCTTCTCTGTGAAGGGGGCTGACGGAAATTTATGTGAAACATACACAGCAAAGTCACACATCTCAGCGGATGACAAACAACGGAGATATGAGCTTTTGCAAGCTCTCCGTTATTACTCGCAAACACCACTTCCTGAAATACCTGTTCAAGATTTCAGCAGTACCCTGATCATCAGCGACACCGATGGCTACCAAGAAGAGTGGCTTGTGTGCCAACGACTTGGGTTGAAAAACAAGGTCATTCCACAGTCTATCAAAGAGGCAGTAAATTCCAATCGGATAGAAATGAGTCTATTGCCGAAAGGAGGAGTTGCAACCCGTCTTCCCACATACTGTGGAGACATTGGGAGACAGGGAACACAAACTGAGCGAGAGCGAACTGTGTGTCACACCGTTTTCTGTTTCTTGCCTCTGCCACTACCGACTCCGTTCAGTGTCCATATCGATGGGTATTTTGCTCTAGATCACGAGTCGAGACGGAACCTCTGGATGGGACCAACAGGGGACCCAAAGAATGACTGGAACGAGCTGATTCAAAGAGAGGTAATAGCTCCAGCGTATTTGCAACTACTTCTAAAACTGAAAGATCGACTCAGCACGACAAGCGTGGACTATACTGGGTTCCTGCGGCTTCTAAATCACTATCACAACTTGTTCCCTGCTTGTGACTATGTCAACGGTGAGGCTGCTAGGTCTTGGAATATAGTACCTCAGTCACTCTACCTGCAAATATGTAGAGAGAAACACGTGGTATTTCCTGTGAGACCACCTATCCGCGTTGAGATGCAGAGCGAAAAACACCCTGGAGTCAACTGGTGTAGCTGCATGGGGGGTGCTGACAAACAAGGATACTTTGACAATCTTTCGAGCGAGATGAGTTCCGGAAGTGGAAAATTAGATGTGAAACCCCCGGAGTGGGAAATCTTGCAACAAACATTGCTGAGACTTGGATTTCCACTGTTGGCTGCGCCATTCAAAATACATAACTCCATTCTGAATGCCGTGAAGATGCCTGGGAGGCTGACGCAACAGACAGATTTCGAAGAGAATCAAGACTATAATGTGTTGAAGGTAGCCCCGGAAGTAGTTCTCGAATTCCTTCGAGATACCGCGAGACATACTTCCTTGCAAAATCTGCCTCTTGCCCTGGGTGAGACGCCAATAGTGGACACGAAGAAATTGATTGTTCTCATCGAATACGTGAGGAAAACCTCAGATTTTGGAAGCAAGTTACACATGGTCCCGTTGCTGTTGACGAGTGATTCCAAGTTGGTGTCATTCAGCAATTCTTCTAAGACGTTCCATTCCAGGTTCGCGGAATTGCTTCCCAATTTAGGACAACACTTTCTTCATCGAAGCTTGTTGCATCTGTTCGATGTTGAATCGGATGAGGTATTCGCCAAATTCACAGTTGTCGACCTAGGGACACAATTGGGAACGTTCATCGACGAATCGCGGTTTCGCACTGATGACCTGGTTCAGTGGTCTCCGTCGATAGCACAAAGTGACGGATTTACCAAGCGCTGGCTGCAGAAATTTTGGAATTTTGTGTCTTGCCAGCATGACTGTCGCAGAGAGGGGAACTTCGTCCACCATGTTGTGCAGCACTTAGGAAGTTGGGCTCTACTACCTGTCCGAGTCAGCGATGATACAATGAGAAATAATGGAAGATGTTTTCTAATGTCATTGGGTAAGGGTAAAATGATTCTTGATTCTGAGTTCAGCTGTGATGATGAGGCCATGCACAAATTGCTCCAAGTTCTTGGCTGTCCCATATTGGACAAAGACATGCTGATTGACATCAACTACTCCGCGAGTGTAAACATGACACATGATCACATCACTATCCTGAGATCCTTCGTTGGACGCATCGAAGAATGTAGAGATGTTCTCTCCGTTCTAGAAAGGCTCATGACATATTCTCCACAACGGTTCACCACACTCGACGAATTGCAGTGCAAGTGCATTTTGAAGTATTTCCAACGACGAGTAGACAGTCTTAAGAAAGACAGTAGAGCACGCCTTTTGAGGAAATTGCCATGCTACAAAACCATCGATGGAAGGTTTGTGCCACTGACAATGGAGAGCCTGGTAATTACAGCTGTCGGGATCCCTAGAGAGGATGAAGACAAGTGGATTAATCGAACAGACTGTACATTCCTCGAAAACCATGTTATCCCTGAAGAGCTGTATGACGTATTGGGCGTCAGTATAATTGATGAAAAGAAGCTTTATGCGAGTTTCATTTTACCACGCTTTTCTGCTTTTTCAGAATGTGGCATGTGGGCTCATCTGCAGAAGTTGAAATTATTGGTTGATCCCTCAGTATCAGAGTACCAGCAGCTGATAGAACAACTCGGCCTGAGAAGGATTCCACTTTTTCTGAACGAAATTGGCGAGCTGAGGAAAGCCAGTGATCTTCACGATCCAGGTGTTGCTCTTCTAAAAATCATGCTTCCTGACAGAGAATTTCCACGGAAGCCATCAAGGAAAATGTGTCGACTAGACTGGTCTCCCTACTTGGATTTCTTGCGACTTCTTGGTCTTCAAAGAATTGTTTCCCCAAGACAGTTAATAGCGTTTGCTGAGGCTCTCCGAGACGATGCCACGAGTGATGAAATTGCTCTGCGGAGAGACGAGACACTCTTCAAGCATTTCTGTATGGACCACGACTTACACACCGATGCAGATGTGTTATCAGAGCTGCCATCAATCGCGTTTGTCCAGTCGATGCCCGTTCCTGTCAAACTTCGAACATTATTCAAGCCTCCGGAACCTACTAAAGTTACGCTAACTGCTGTTCAGTGCGATAAACGTGATCTTGTTTGGTCAACGGAACTGCTGTGCCCATCGTGGGTTGCTAAAAGTCGCAGATGTCCTTCAGATACGCGAAGCAGCTCTTGCTCCCGCATCATTAAAGATAAGCTTGGTATAAAAGACATGCCAGATGTCGAACAAGTACTACAACACATCCAGACACTTTGCAATACCCTGGGAAGTCAGTCGGACGTCGGAAGAAGAGCTATCACATGCTTTCCAGGTCTCCTTTGTGAAGTTCTGTTGAACATTTTCGAATATCTCTCTCTCCAATGTGACAAGAGCAGAGATATGGACCGAAATCGCTTTGAGAATACCAAGACGTGCACTGATGTCACCGACTGTTGCGAACATTGTAAGATGATTTCCTGTAGATTAGACAGCGTCCCGGTGGTACCTGTAGATGGTGGAAGGTCGCTAATCCAAGCAAAGATGGTGACTAAAACATGGAATGAGGAAGATAATTCTTCCTTAGGCGGATACCTAAGAAGACTACCTGACGAGTTTATCGCTGTTTTTACATTACTTCGATGTCTGGGAGCAACGGAAGTGCCAACTATTACCCAGTATGTAAACGTCTTAGGGGAAATCAGTACCTCCGTTGACGTTACAGCCAATCCTAATCTGACCGCTGCCGCTACCCAGGCGATGTCGGGTTTCTTAAGATGTCTCGCTCGTCACCACAATGAGTCTAGCACAATCGAAGTGTTGGATAATCTGCAGGTACTATATTTAATGACACAGAACAAGGAAAGGCCACTTTCACTAAGTCGGGAATTATATTATAACGACAAACCACAGTTCAATAAACGTCTCTCCAACTTCCCACGATTGCTGCTAAAAGAAATAAGTCAGAACGACGTTGGTGGGACAACTACGAATATTGACAACCTTATTGGGTGCCTTCCAGACAATCTGCGTCCACATTTCATCAGCAACTGCGTAGAGGAAAGAATGCACTCCTCACTCGCTGATGTTCTGTTGGACGGATGCCAATGTAGAGTCTCAAATCAGCTCAGACGGGTGCTGGAATGGGAAAAGTTCCCTGTTGCAATTCGGTGCATTGTCGCCCATGACATGAAGAAGAACGATAATGAGTCACTTGACGGTGCAATGGAGAAACTGATGAGAACTCGATTCCTGTTCAAGTGCGTCAGGAGGCTCGAAACTCATCTTCTCTTCGAGGGCGAAGAGATAATCGATAGTCGTGGTCACACACCATGTATGCTACAAGAGCGGGCCATTCCTGGCGATGGGTACGAGGTGACGGTGTACGTGTCCCATGGAGCCAATTCCAACAGTATGTACCAGCAGTTGGGCAGAAAGTTCCGCGATCATTTCAAATTGATCGAAGACAACAGTACCCTGGTTCTGATACTTCGGGCTGGAAGCGAAGAAGAGTTATCCAATTTGTTAAACGAAGAGGGAATTGGAAGTGCTGGCTTGGAACGAGAAGAATTTTGGAAACCGCCGCCTTTGGGTAAAGATATACAGAGGGACATCATTGCTCTTCCTGATCAAGATCCAATGTTCATATTCAATGAGGGAGAGTATGTTGGGTATGATGTTGGTGTTGGAGATGAAGAACTTTTGATATATGCTAGAGTGATAAAATCTGTCGATGAAAATGACGTGAATATGGAGCCGTGGCAACTTCGATTCCAAATAAACATTGGTGAGGAGAGCATCATAGTGCCTGGACGAAAGCTCTTTAAGTTCGAAAGTCCTCCCGACCCGGATCTCCTGGCCGTCGAATTGTTCAACGGCCCCGAAAATGGCTCATCGACAGCTAATGCTGCATCCGTCAAAGAGAATGAAGGAGGTAGTCTTGAAGACGAGAAGCGTAAAGTGTCGCGGACCTTGGAGCAAATACGATTGCTGCCGCCGGCGGATAGGAGGAAGATGTTGAGGAGATTGATGTTGAGGTGGCACCCAGACAAACATACTGTCAACAAAGAATTTGCGGAAGAGATCTTCAAGCACATCCAACACACCATAGATGGCTGGGGGAACGGGGTAGAATTCAACCGACAAACCTTCTATGAGGACGTTAATCGTTGTGCTAGAAGAAACCAAGAAGGACGCCAAAGATGGGAGCAAGAATTCCGGAATTCCAGCGCTCACAGATCACGGGGCGGTTCACCCACTCACAATTATGGGTACAGGCCACCACCGTCCTCTCACGGTATAAGCGACACCCTCGGCGCGAAGCGTTATTTACGACAGGCGCAGGTAGATTATTCGGTTTCGAGTAGGATTGAATCATCGGAGCTCACTTGGCAGTGGAAATGTCAACTCTTCTTCTTTGCAACAGAGAAGGCAGTCAAAGCTGCTCAGTTGGCAAGCGGTCGGGCGAGCTCCACGACGGACAGACTCGTAGCGGCTGCCGTAAGCTTGAGAGGAGTTCTTGATTTGACAGCTGATGTTGAAAGGCTGACTAGAATGGTGAATGAAAGATCACATTATCCGAGTAATCACTCGTTAGGGAGAATACCGCAAGAATGCTTCACTGAGAATAATGTACAGGAGTTGGAACTGATATGCGGTGGCATTATTGCGAGAGTGAATGATTTCATTGGTCGACGACCTGACGTGTGAAGAGTAATATCGCATGCAAATGCGTATGCCCGTGGATGTTTTGAATAGAACTCGTATCCTTATGCCTTCCGCAAATTTTACGTACGATATACTGCATCGACATTCCAAGACACCCTGCTGTTACCACATGTATATATGTGCCAATGTTCGGTTGGTGTAGCCTACCCAATTAGTCGATACTATTGCTATTAGGGTGACATCAAAACTATAACTGGGTATAAATGACCTGTTGAAGTTTGTGTTGTTGTTTTCCCTTATTTTAATACATTGCATATGCTTACTGATTTCCGTATTTGACTGAAAACGTAAAATTCTTTGTTTGCAGTCAACGTACGGTTTACTTCTTTCGCATCCTATGCCCTGGGCTGCTAATGGTGCATTATTGAATGCTAAGGTAGTTGTAACCGACGGAATAATGTATGTAAAGCGTCGGAACTATGGTCGTTTCAGAATTGGTAGGGGTCATTTTCGTTTGATTTAGAATTTGAATATTATACCGTACAGTGACATATTTTGAGTGAATTA
>JAODTT010528618.1:0-12097 GCA_025400115.1 Pentamera pediparva
ATATTTCTTTGAGAAATTTCATTTAAATATATGTCGTATAGAAAGATTCTCAAACGTTTTATCCTGTAGAAATCTCTAAACATGTGGCCATAGTGTTATGTCAATGTAGATAGGTTCCGTCAATATTGTCTCGCCTCCTATATGCCTTACCTCCGATTGCATAATACATAAAGTTACACAGCCATCGATAAATCCTGATACGATCTGAACATTGCGGAAAATAGTTGATGAAGGTCGGTAGGGCTATACGTACACTACTGGGAGAGACTCGCATCGCTATCAAATAATTTGACTTCGATTAAATTAATTCATAGTTCAGATCGTATGGAGCATCTGCTTGTTTGCACACTGGAGATGTCAGTACATTGAGACTTTTTCTCAGCAACATTTTCCTAAAACATCAAGTAAGGTTCGAATGAGAACCATTAACACACGTTTGGTTCATGCTCTCCAGCATAACCTTGCACGGGGTGAAGATGGTTGGCAATGGATACTGGTAATTCTTTACAATTATCCGAGTTTTCTAATAGATAATATCTTATCGTTCTCTTGAAATCTCTAAGGTTTATTTTAGCGGACAACGGCAGACATATTTATCCACGAATTAACCAACTTGATCTGATCCATGCAATGCATATCTGTGAGAGCTGAAAGACCAATATACGCATGAGAATGGTCAAATGGTAACCATACCGCCAATGCAACATGAATTGTTCAATGCAGTCCTGTACATCAACTACCTGATCGTTTCCCTAAATAAGTATGCCATTAGGCTGATTAGATCCATCCCTATCCATTACACACGCATTAGGTTGATGTTCTTCGACGAAGCGCGGAAGGGAGAGGAATTGTTGAGCGAGGCTTGTGATATTAATAGTAACATTTGCCACTTTGTTACCTTGTCCAGGCCAGTTAGTTAATGGACCAAATCTAAAGGCTAACGTTCAGATCCGAAATGCTCAGATACACTCAAAATGGAATGGAAACGGTGAAATTCGGGAACGTGATGAAATGCCAAGGCACGTCTACAAGAATTATTTCAGCGCAGTAATATCGTTGTTAGACACTATTTCGTTCTGTTTCGGTTTCTCCATCATGTGTGGCGGTTGTTCATCGGGTCGTTAATTTACTGTTGGATATTAGGAATTATGCGCGATACCCATATCGTCTGATGCTACACTTTTAAAACACCCTGGTTAATTCAACTAGAGTAGAGTTAACCACCAACCACGAGCGTGGAAGAAGTCAGGGTAGATATGTGCCGCCTAAATTACCAGGAATTCACCAGGGTGTTTTTCGGGTGTACGGAACGAGATGATTGATGGTGGCTCATTTTCTCTCAATAGCATTTTCGTTTCACAAGATAAGAATTGTACATTGTTGATCACCAAAATATATCATCCATTATTTTGCATCACCATGCGATACAAGGACCTCTGGTAAATATGATACACCGGTATTTCGCTTTGGTTTCGCGGTAACTGATCGAGCAGCAACACGTCCTGGGACTCCACAACGTATATGGCTATATGCACGAATGTTCAAATGTTGTATTTGTTCAAACGAAGCAATCAGTCCGGCCCCGGAGAATGAAATTGCATACCAAACCAAATGAGTAACAGTGAGGAAAGTCGTGATTATAGGTTTATAAGTTTGCTGCGCGGGCGGTCCTCATATTAGGAATACATTCTGGAATGATGGGCAACGTGATCCAAGGCCATCTGCAGACATTACCATTTGACATTAACATTCGATATTTACAAAGGAATTACATTGGGTTTTCAGTCACCCAAGGAACGAGAATGTTAGGCCAACTATCAGGTTCGCGTCACTGGCTCTGGAGTTCATTTCCCCAATGGGAGAGTGGTCGACTATAGCATGAATGTCGTGCTAGCCTGAAATAGCTCGGACGCCACACCTCGCCTGTCGACGCACGGAATATTATACTGATAACTATATATCTGTTGTCACGTTGTCGTGACTATATACTAGGTTGAATTTTTATTCCGAGGAAGGCATATGTGGTAGGTGAGAGGTGCTTAATTATTATGATATAATATAACATGATGTATATCCACATCTTTGAGAAGGTACTAGGTCGAAGAGAAGTTCTCACATTTTTGGGGCACCTGGTCAAATTCCGAGGAAGAAATGAGTGGTAGGTGAGAGGTGAGTAATATGATATAATAGAACATGATATTTTGTACTAAATGAAAAACTGTGGTTGCTAACATCCTGAAGAATTGCTAAGTTCAAGGTCCTCCCAGACAGACTGTAGATTTAACTGTTAGAACACCATGCTCTGAACGCATCTCGAACTATTCCCCACCGTTAATGGGACGGGTATCATCTGTCTCCCCGAGCGCTAAAACTGGCGTTTCGCTGTCTTTCTGTCATCAAACTGTAATATTTGTCCTGAGTGTGAAATGCTATATGCGGAGCGTATGCATTACTGGTATCGACGTAGAGTATAGACACACGTCAAAATTAAATGGAGTTTAACTGTGACTGCAAGACACAATATTATTGTCACACGTATGGAGTGATATGAACAATAACGAATCTCATACATTACTCATAATATACTCGACAGAAAATTATATGAAATATATATTTCCGGGACGCTACACGGTAAACGATTCGGTATAGCCATGTTCATTCTGGCAATTATACCGTACGTATACATAATGCTATCACATCTCCTAATCAATTAATTGCTGAAAAAAAAACGTTGATTGGGCCAGCGGACGATGAACAAATTTCAAAAATTCAAACTTCAAACAATATACACAATTACCAAATTACGCAGCATATACCTAAGTTTTTAGAAACCAAATATTATTACACAGGGAAAAGGAGCCAGACCTGAATGGAAGGTCTCGGAATAGTGCAGAAGTGAAACAATCACATTACACAGTTACAAATCTTCACGTGGTCTGATGGAAATAGATAGAAATGCGCCAGCTATAAAATAAGTTTTCCGCACGTCACTCGGTCTTCAAACTTTGATCTTCAGAAGCTGTGGTACAGTCTCTTGCGCACCGCGCCTAATATTATGACTTGCGTAGCTGGTATTTAGCATGTTGCTCTGGGGCAAATCGGATCACTGCTCACCATGCCACCTGGTAAAATATTAGAAATTCGAATTTGCACGCCGTCTATGCGACGTTTCATAATGTTTGTCATTTTCACTTCTAAATTATCAGTAGTTGTACGGCAATCATTTAGCGTTCGTTCGCCTCCGATGAAAACGTATCGACAACCGTAACTCCCACTGGGCTGAGCGCTGTTTTCTTCATGACATTAATCCGGTTCTAAATGAAGAGTTTCGTTTGAGACTGACAAATAGACGGATGTCTTCCGCCCTTGGTATACCGTGCCGGGGATTTAAAAGATTCCGCTTCGGTTCCTCCCAGTCGCAGCATATTCTTATCAGATGTTATTTCAAGAGAAACATATCACCTGCTGTACTGGTTTCCTTGTTTTGAGAAGGTTCTGCAAATGAGCAACGCAGTAGGAGAGCAATCCAGCGTCGTGTTATTGAAAATTACATGGAAATTCACTCTGCCGTTAACGGAAGAGAATGCAGAGACCCATAGTCTTACACTCTCGAGTCTCGACAGTACTTTAGGTAACAAGTCAGTTCACGATACTATAATAATTCAATCTGTGATCATAATGTATATGAAAACTGTCAAACATTTGAACCGAACGTTATCATCTGTGGTGACTTTTGAATTTCATTCCATCTCAGGCCAATCATTGCAATAAGTAAATATTTTGTATGCTCTCATAATGCGTGATAATTTTGACCTTGAAATTCGTCATCTGTAGTAAAAACAAAGTGTACAGATTGGGCTGGAAAACTTCTATTACACCTGATGATGGGGAAATTATTGTCTTCAAGAGTGACTCTATCGTAGCAATGAACAGCCGAGCAAAGTCTTCACTTTACATAATTGTGTAGAAAGTAAATAACCCTTTAGTTTTTGGGCTGTGCTATAAGCCAGTACAGGGTTGCAGTGTAATGATATGATAATGATATTGTGCCAAAGGTCAACGGGGAACGGCGGGCAGTCTGACACGGTCACACACTGCACGAACAGTGGGCAAAACGATCTTTCGAAACTCCGCTGACGGAAATTACATATCCTACCAGCACGAAAATTCACAAATTTCCCCCCATACTCATCGACACTGACATACTGAAACATGGGATGAACTGGATTCGTTTTCGGAAAGTTGTGACAGTTTAAATATAAGCCGTAATGATAGCCCCATGGGGGAATATTTTATATTCCCTCCGCCTGCTCAGCCGTGAGCATGCGCACTTGTAACTCTGAACTGACTTTTTGGTGCTACTGTGACGTAGCTAACGGTGAAAGAAAACAAAACGTAGATCGCTCACCATAATGATGCTTATTTTCATAGAAATAGGTTGTTCCTTGTCGGATCTATGCCTTCCCTCCAGCATCACCCTTTCATGTATTTACGGCAGATGGCCTTATTGAACCTATGGCAATGACATTTCTCGATTACTACACGTCCGGGCAGATGTCGACATAACGCGCAATGTGCGTGTCGTATTCACTGTTAGTCCCCATGTTTACTGTCAGTTTCATGTAATCAAATTATCCATCAAGTGCACTATACGAGTCCTTGTTTATACTGAAAGGAATCGTCCGATTACGGTCTGGCCCCGTTGGTTGCAACAAATCACAGAAAATTAGGAACCCTTCCAACGACTGCATTCCGTGAGCGAGGAAACGTGGGAACTGTTCTATAGTCACTCAGCCGACAGGCTCATTAAATGAACAGCCACTCCGCAAACAGATTCGAGAAGATGACATCATAGTATTTTGTGTCGAATGAGAACAAGAACTTTCCTCCATTTTCCTTCACGAAGTTTATCTTGATCGCAAGTAATAATATTACCTCAGTATAAACTAATACCACTGATAGACTCACCTACACATCTGACAGCTTTCATCCTGACCATACCATACATTTGCCTGTGTACAGTCAGCTTCCCGGATACTGTCGTATATTACGTTGCCGTTTTATAGAGCTGCAGAACGTTTCGACTTTTACCTCATATTGCCTATTGAAATATCATCTCAATATGGTACTTCCCTAAACCCTAATGCGAACAAACGTTCTCTTTGGTCGCTACATACCATCCTAACCTCGTCAATGCTATAAGACAATAATGGGATATTCTGGGCTCTAACAGTATTGTAGCAGAGCTGATGTCAGGTGGTTATTCCTTCCTTCCCTCCATCGGTGAATGTGTCAAACAGCTGAAATAAGCATATATCCAATAAAACGGTAGGTGCAAGTTTTGCACACATATTGACCTCTCTACCAATGATTTGTGTAGTTCCTTCACACCTGAGATACTTTCCCAATCGCTGTTCCCATCAAATAACCATAGAACAGAGCTATTCCGGCGTCCCATTGATACACAATTGTTAGTTTGTGCGTATTTTAGGAGTTTCAATAGTACCATTATATAACTAGTTGTGCAACGGACCACATGATGTACCCATATCCACGCACCATTAATCAATTAATGCAATTATTCCCTGCCTTTCGGTCACTCGCATATGGTGACACATCAAGAATACTGCAAAGGCGAGTTGGATAATGGGTGCTTGTGTTTCAACCACTTATTTGCATCTTATAATAAACTACTATTTGGGTGATTAAGCCTCGATTGAACTATGTTAAACGCATACGGTACTATGCTGACACTCCTCGGCAAAACACGGAACAGAAGGAAACCGCAAATCGCTGGTGGCGTTGAAACCATTTACTACTTTAACGTTTGAACAAGTTCTCGAATGCATTTTCATATCGAGGTTTCATTGGTCCTTCAAGTTCATTGGATACACCGGAATCATTGGATATTTCGCGAATTACGTTGATGTTCTAGCATGGAAGCATTAACAATAACACTTTATACTCTGCGTTTTGATAAGTTCTCTAGCGAACAAAGCTTCAAAAGTTTCACTGGTATTTCAAAAGCCATGTTGTAACCGATTTGGAGTATGGAGTTTTATTTACAAATAGTATTTATCATATCCATGCATGAATCTTCACTGCAGCATATCAATGCACTGCAGCATATCATTGCACTGCAGCATAGCACTGCACTGTATGTTAAAGAGTGGTGTGATCTATAGTCGTGTGTGAATGGTTATAATAATAACAACAGATATACGATTAGGCTGATTGGGTCCATCTGGATCCATAACATGCAGCAAGGGCGATTATCCTCCACATAACAATGGACGGGAGGAAATTGTTGGAAAGAAGTTGTCGTTATTTATCGAAACATAATTCGCCGATCCAGCTCACGCTCAGGACAGTTGCTGATTGAGATCGAAGAGTTAAAGATAGGCAGATCCGGTGCGCTGATGTTTCCTCCCGTGAGGAATTGAAACGAATAAATGTGATAAAATGTTCAAACACATTGGTACAACTACCAAGCAATCTATGCGTTCCCTGTAGTTTGAATAATAGCAATCAACGTCTCTCATACATATCGTATGTCAATCCGTACCTGTCTTTGCATATTTATGCTATCGGAGCAAAAAAAAACAAAAACTGAAACGTATCTGAAACACGCTCGTATAGCACGCCTTATACTGTAATCGTACAACGTGTAGTCCTGTATTAGAAGATTGTAATTGCTGTTGTTAGTTTACAATTGAAGTTATAACAATTCCATTGATAAATATCGTGTCTCCTGAACGAATCGGCTGAAAATAGCAAGGAATAATGTGTACAGTCATAATTGCAAAGTGGGAATTTGGCAATCTGTCCCGTTTGTCACGGATCATCCTCACCTCAACAATAACACTTAAGCTCAATCAATCACTGTCCATGACCAGCATTACGGACAACTTGACGGAGAAATCGTCACAATCTTAGAAAAATACTTTGGCCATGGAGCACGCCAACATGGGTATGGGTGAGTAGGGGGTGTAGGTCGGAAAATCACCGTGTGGTGATGCAAATGATTGACTACTTCGTGTCGTCATAATTCAGCCTTGAATCTAATATGTCACAATCCAGATGGGCAACATCGCAAAAAATGCGGCATGCCGTCTTTGGAAGGTTGCCTAATTTTTTCTAATTTGCGGTGAGCAACAGAGCCAGACGCAATCAGAAGAATTTTCTCGGATAATAATGACTTGCAAAGTACACTTGAGGGCGAAATATACCACATCGAACTGATAGAAAACATGGGGCGTAACAGTGTATACGACACGTTCGTTGAGTTGTATATATACATCAGTTGTACATAAGTACAGCAACAAAGAAATGTCATAGTTTGTTTGGTTCAATATGAGGCCATCTACTAAGAATGAAACTGACAGTAAGGTTGATGACGTATACTAGGCGTTACAACAGACAAAGAGCCGCCTAAGTTGCATAACTGGCAGGAGGAAATCTTCACCGGTGAGTCATTAAGTACTAGAAGTACTATTGCACGACTGTACAAAAAAAATCCCATAGAAAGTGCTATTGCACGCTCTCTATAGACGCAACTTTCAACAGAAGTGTTGACACAGAAGAAGTTTGGTCACACGCCAATTTCTGTCATTGATATATATGAAAAAGTTATTGAATGTTTTTATTTCGTGCAATGTTTCAAATATTTCATTTACGCCTCGTTGAGCTAAATGTTTGTTTATTCTTTCAACTCTTGAAATATTTGAACCATTGCACTCAAAACATAATTTATCTGTTTTGTAGCTATCGGAAAATAACCAGATGTTGAACGGAGCTGAGGTGAACGCTGAAAAGCGTATGTCAGACATAGAACCAGACGACAAAGGCATTTTATTTATGTGAATCATAATAGACATGATGTATATTATATAAGCCCAATATTCTAATTTTTCAGCAACTGAGAGATGCAAAATAGACGTTTATTACTACCCTGCATGAGTATCTGCCAATGTCCAGTGGTGGACAGACATCCGTCTACTTGCCAATCGTGAACCAAGGGGAATTTATTAACAGTCGGAATAATGTCGATCCCCAACCCAGCCCACATCAGGGTGAAAGCTGTGGTTGTCGAGCCGTTCTGTTTAAATCACCTTAGAGGCAAACGAGCGCTAGAACTCCATGTAGAACTGTTATTGATACTTAAATCGTTGAATTGCTTACATCATAAAATGTTCGGACCACGGCTTGCAGGTTCCTCACCCATCAGAATCCTCACCTGCATGGTGAGTTGATGTGAACTCAAGGTAGCATCAGCATAACAGAAACAATCTTGCTCGATCGATTACTGCCATGACCAGCATTACGAACAACTCGACGGGTTGAAATAAATTCCCGTAAAAAGTGCTATTGCACGCTCTGTTTAGACGCAAGACACAAAAAGTTTGGTCACATGTTAATTCTCGTCATTGATGTTAAATAAAACAGATAATTGAATGTTTTCATTTCGTGCAACGTTTCAAATATTTCATTTGTTGTAAGATTGAACTTGTTTTATTCAACTCGGCTGCGCCCCGTTGAGGGAAACGTTTAATCTTTCAACCCTACACATATTCGAACCATTGCACTCCAAAACATTTATTATCCGTATAGTAACTATCGAAAAATAGCCAGATGTTGAATGGAGCTAAGGAGAACGCTGGAAGGTGTATGTCAGACATCAAAACCGACGACTGAAGGCATTTCATTTATGTAAATCATGTTATACATGATGTATATTATATAAGCAAATAGGCCCAATATTCTACATTTTCAGCGACTGAGATGTGCAAATCAGACGTTTATTACTACCCTGCAGGACTGAGTATCTGTCAATGTCCAGTGGTGGACAGACATCCGTCTACTCGTAAACCAAGGGGATTTATTAACAGTCGAACTGATGTCGATCCCCAACCCAGCGCTCATCAGAGTGAAAGCTGTGGTTGTCGAGCCGTTCCGTGTAAATCACCTTAGAGGCAAACGAACGCTAATATGCATGTAGAAATGTTATTGATGATTAAATCGTTAAATGCTTACATCATAAAATGTCCGGATCACGGCTTGCAGATTCCTTACCCACCAGAATCTTGACCTGCATGATGAGTTGTTATGAACTCATGGTAGCATCAATTACACGGTGTTTAAGGTAAATGATGTCTGATGGCGTCTACTGAAGGTGCTGAAAGATGACTTGAACCTTAAAGGCTAAAAGTCAAGTATATGTGACTTTCTTTTTCAAGCGGACGCATCCGAGATGGAGTTCGCAACGCAACGTCAGGATTCCTGTATGTCATCTGACTTGGAAGGTCTCCAATCAGTTGGTTGGTGTCCCTCGCAACACAGTCAATGTAGGTAATTGGTCTTCCACCTCTAGATGAATATGGAAGCCTCATAAGATCACATCAGAGATTATCTGATTCTTAGCTTGGTAGCAGTGGCCAGCAAACCTAGCTCTACGTTGAGTGACCACAGTTTAAATTGGGGGAATCCCACCGTGAATTTCAGCCTTAGTTTTGTGCTCACGCCAATAAATATTCTGTACCCTCTTCAGAAGACGTGTGTATGTGCCATCCAGTTGATCTCCATTGTCTTTCTTCATTGTCTACTTGCTAAACTAAGGGACTCAAACCCCTCAGACCGAATTCCAGCCGATACGGGTGAGAAAATCGGGCACAAATCTGTCATTGCGGAATGAGCCTTTGGAACGTCAAGGAGAGCCGCTGGAACCTCTGTGATACAAAGTCCATGCAAAACACGTACTTTCTAAAGTCCTATACAAATAAACTATGAAAGGTATCTGAATAAAAACTTACAGAATTTTTCACAGAATATAACGGAATAATCTCATTCATTTTTCAATATAATTTTTCGTCTTTCTGTTGTCAAGATGCAAAATCGCAGCATTTAGTGTGTAGAGTCTATGGGAGACCTTCGCATCGATCTCCCGTGACGACATTAATTCCTAAAAGTTACAACTCAGCAATGCAGCAAGCTAGTGTCTTCAAATTTGAGGTGTGGGGTTTTCACGTGCCCTCTCTTCCTCCATGTTATTTTAAATTTGTGCTTGGTTCATAGCGCGCGTCCACAGTAGCCTACAGCACAAACACGACGCGCTGATCCACGCCCCATAACGATCGACTCGCGATAACTCTAATATACTTCGAAAAGAATGTGTGTTACTGTGTCACCAGAAGAAATAATGTAAGTCGAATACAGTGTTGAGTTACAGCAATGTTTTTGTGGCAGTGATTCAGTCGTGATGATTTTTGCGATGCTGCATCAACTTTCGCCAGCCTCGTTCAAATGGTAGCTAACGGAGATTGCATGATTCGATTTCAACCAATCTTGTTAAGGATGATACCAGACAGAAACACAACTGAACAGTTACCGTCAAAATAGTTACCATTCCAAGTTGAATAATTATTTATTTCCTTTTGTTTTTGTTTATTCTTTCCTTTTGCAATTGAACGATCGTTAAGTGACCCACTCGTGATCACACCGATGAAATATATCATTGTATGAGGTATTGTTCCTAATGTAATCCCTAAACCTAACAAAGAACACAATCAAGTCTATACAATACGAACATCCAGTAAGGAAATACCTTACTGGATGCGCGCTTTAACTGCAATAATACCGTATCACGCAATCCTGAGGTTCCGACATCATACAATCAAAACGTTCCTGCTGCCTGCATAGAACACATGATATGCAATCCGGATATGACAATATGACAGATAGGCAGTTAAACGACAGACGTAGCACATGAGAGAGACAGATGATACCACTCTAATTAAAAGTAATGTCGGTGCTTCGTGATGGGGTTCGAGAATATTGGGTTAACTATTAGCCTAGTGTTTGGGAGGACCGTGCATCCATCTATTCTGTGGAATGTAAGCCAACTAGTCGTGTGCCCCATTCATTTCCAGACATCACGACATGCCAGTGCTCATTTGAACACCTCTCGACTACTACTTATTTCTCTTTCGGAATTTGATTAGAGGAGCCAAGTATTCCGAATGCTCCGAATGCTCCATCGGAGAAACTCGGTTTCTACAAGACGACGCTCGCTGGTCTTGTATATTACAGACAGTTACGACATCCGACAATCATCCTATTTGTAGCACTTTACGACGAATAACAGAAAGGTAATGGCATCGCGTTCATTGATTCAACATTGTAATGTATTGACGTCATCGCTGATCACTATCTCAATCGGCAAGAATACCCAAATAATGAAATGAAATCAGGCAAATATTACTTCCCATACAAACCTGTACAAAAGTCTCTTCGGGCTATACAAGTGCAGATTACATGGATGAGGCCTATTTCTCCGGATTGTCTGAAGTACAACCATCATCACTCCAAGTAATGACAAGAGCTCTGTGGATGCCCTATTGGCCTAAGTGACAATAATTTTTGTAGAACAAATACTACTGGATGTTTTCTGATGCGTGTTAATCCAATATTGAAATATACACACACAAACTATCGTTATCTTTGTTATTATCTTTGCATCATTATGATATTAGGCCTCAATATCGGCAATTCGTGTGTATACTCTGTTGTACTCTAAAAACAAATGCATCAGGTGCTAGGTGATTTGCAATCTTCGTCATGCTCTGCAACGTTCAGCTGAACGTTCTTCGGAAGACAGATAAAATCTTAGAGGCTCGTATATACCAACTGATATCTTAATACCAAGTACTGTCTTATGTAAGACGGTAGCTAATGCAATGTCATGGAATGGCAGCAATTTTGTGGACCATTTTCATCATATGGGTACTGCACGCTCACAGACGAAAATGTACTAACAGATAGAGTAATATGAGTAAAATATGAATAAAAAGTGGAATTAATATATGATCAGTGTGAATATTACCGACAAGTTTTGGAGTTCCTATATTATTCAAAAAATCTGTGCAATTGTTTTTGTGAGTGTATAAAATTGTGAAGATTTTTCATTTCTTAATCCACTGACAAAATTAGTATTCCCATGGTGAAGAAGTGGAAACAGTATGAAATGTTATATGACAACTAGAAGAACACCCCGGAAGAATCGTTGTTTTCAGAATTCTTCTCTATCCTTTCCTATTGGAAG
>JAODTT010529729.1:0-12096 GCA_025400115.1 Pentamera pediparva
CGGCATTTCATGTTGACGTCCTACCTTTCCTTGGGGCCGCAGGGTTGGTGGACAAACCCCATGTCACCCCAGGTTTAAATGGCAAAGGCATATGCTTCAACGACCCCCCCCCCCCCCCCACACCTTCCTCTCCCACTACAAGTAGTAGGACATGTTTAGCAAATTACGTGTCATATGATGGGCATCATATATGGTGTCGTTAAGATGATGAAACTGTCTGACCTAGCAATGTGTTGACTTTAGTTTAGTAGGAGAAGGGTCAGGACAGATATACTTAGTGATCCTGTACTCAATACGGCCAATGTGGAATACAAGCAAGCGAAAAACATCTGGAAGACAAATAACTGAAGAAATCGATCCCTTCATTTGAGAAACTGAAATCACGACAGCCTCAGGAAGGATTAGCGAATATAAAATCGGAGGCAGCGATAAAGCGCTACATAAGAACCGGATATTATTATTTGCCGATTTGAGCGTATGTCGTGTGATCGCTACATGGACATTCACATATATTTCAACCATCCGGGAATTGTGAAGGTCACGATCAGCAAGGACGATGTAATCGGTGGACGAGGGTGAGAATCGCAATGAACAGCTAATCGCAACTGGAAAACTTATATCCTTTTGCGTGTTCGCCCTCTCGGAAGCATTGCCCGACCCAGGTAGTTAGTTAGCCTTGGGTTAATAGGATGTGTTGCTGTAAAAATGAAGAAACTTCCATCCACAGCTAAAGGTAGTTGTTAACATAAAAGTGATCACGATCCCCGGCCAGATACATCATTCACACCGAGAAAATATCTAGCCTCACAGCAAACAAATGCTGGAACTCACCTTCTAGCAATGCTTGTTATGGTTAATCATTGCCATATGTCATCATCGTCATTGTCATCATCATTATCGTATTTTCAAGCGATTTCTTTTTCCTAGGAAAGTATGCACTTTGGTCTTGTAGTGACTGACGGATGGTATGTTCGATCGGCGCAATCGTTTAGAATGAGTTGTATTGCGTCCAACGTGGTACCACGTGAATGTACAATATCCTAATAATGATGTTGTTGCTGCTGGATTATCTAATGAACAATAATCAGAGGATATGAAGCTGATAAGTCACGCGATAAGGTTTCTCAAACTAATGAGAAAAATTCACAGCGGGAATTCGCAATTTTGGGTTAGGAGGTAGATGAAACATTCAAACAGAGAGGGGTGATTTACTCATTTCTGAGAGCTGCAGGTTCTGCCTCAAGAGAGCAGGTGTAGGAGTCAAATGTAACGCAATGCCCGTGATAATTGAAATGGGATATTTGAGGAGAATCCGACAACGTGCATGAAAAGCATTTGATCGCATGCCAATTATTCTAGGTTAGACTTCCAATTGTTCTGCCTAAATCGGTCTATCTGAAGCCATGACTGCAGCAATTGCTATTCTAGCAACTACGCAGGTATTTTGTTGGAATTTTAACGACTTCTTCGGCCAGTCTTCAAAATTGTTATGTGGCCTCTGGGGCCGACTGGGAGTGAATAGGCAGTCGACCAATGCCATCTTCAACGATTGATGGACTCATTAGTGTTTAGCACGTCAGTTTGTCAGTTTACGAATGCAATCTTGCCACGGAATAAGTGCCGTGTGAATGGATAACTGAAGAAGGCCACCCATGACTACTCATCGAAAACCTCCTAGGTAATGGATCAGGCACACTGTTTGGAATTCCTGAATGAGTCGCTCTCAATAAGTAAAATAACTTTGAGTAAGATTACATTGCACCGTTACCGCAGATCATTCTTCGCAGGAATACATAATCTCCGTCAGGTGAACATATAAAGCGTTCGAACTCGGATCACTCACAATAGTTGAGATTCCATTGGGTATCTGCAATGGAAGCAAAGCGCCCATCACCACCCACCCCACTCCCCGACCATGCGTACCTTATCGGGATTTTCAATTCACATTGAAAATTCCGATGACGTGCTGTGACAAATCAACATATCGGGCTCACTATAAAATGTACTTATGTATTAGGGAATCGTGCGTCACGTAGGCCTACTATCAATTGGGTAATTGCGTCGAATGGTACAAACAAATATTAATGTAGGCCTATAGGCACCTCGTTATCATTATCACCTCATATATCAATTTTACCTGTTCGGAAACGTCGCTGCTAATATATGCGCACCTCTATATATTTCATCTGTGCACCTTGATCTGATGTGGGCGGAAAAGGTGCCTGGAAGATCCATCTCGACGCAGAGTTCCCGGAATCCACCGCAAGGTGGCAACACACGACGAAAGCTCTAATGGAACACATCAATAGGTTTCGTAGGCGCATTTACAGTAATGATGTGGAACGTCCATTTTATCTGTTGGCGTTTAAACGAATAGAATACCTTGTAATACCTTCAAGTGACTATGGAGCGATGTAGAATATTTGAGAAGAGCATAATTTCGGGCGAAAATGAGCATTTTATCGATATGACGTAATTGTCATGATGTCACCAAAACCAACGACCCGAGGTCATATTGACGGAAACAACAACAAAACCGACTCGCTCAAACTGACTTATGGCGCTGCCACTTCGCAACTTATCAATAGGTCATTATTGTACCAGAGTCTCAAACCCGACTGGAAGGAGAATTCTAGGAGAACAGTCGTCAGTCCACAGTGGATTAACTCAGACCTTTCGAATGTTAAGAAGCGGTGGAATAGGGATTATGCCAACGTAGTCACGATTTGCGTAACGTAACACGTAGCGGTGGAATATGCCTGTACACGCACAGTGTGCATAGAAACCTAAACGGTTAGGCCCTGCCTACTCAGAGTATGATGCACGGTTCAGTACGCAGATACGTAACTTAGCTAGGCCAGGTAGCCTAGGCATAACTTAGTACTGCGTTTAGTATTCAGTTAGTAGTACCAGCAAGCGCTGTAAGAGAATTTGGAGAAGTCATGGAATTTGATATGCCAGAAATAGTGTCGTGTTGTTTTCATTCACGGGAGGTTTCCTTGGTTTTTTAGCGTAGTTAGCCTAAGTGGTTGTGGTACATAGAATAGGTCAACATTTTCAGCCTGGGATTCTGACAATTTATCATGGAGAAATCATGCAATGTTGTTTCCTCGAAATGCTGGGAACTCTCTCACTAGGTGAGAGAATGCATTCCCTTCATGGTAATGTATCCTCTCACCACCAGACATCTTCTTCAACACTAATTCCTCCTTCCACGCTTACAGCAACATAATAAAGAATTATCTGCAGTGATATATTGAAATCACATCGCCCAATCTTCGCAACATGGCTCTCAACGCCATTATGCAAGCAGGCAACCCAGGAAAACTACAACCATTGACAACCATACAACCTCCTTCAAGTGCTTACAAGTCTCATTACTGAATAATGCACAATGGCTAAGTACTTCGTACCTGAAGGACATCATCTGCTCGACGATCGAACCACCCATAAAACTCCCATTGATCAAGGCGCAACACATGGCTTCAAATCCTAGTTCCGAAAACTCTGGGTTTATGAGGATATCTGTCAAGCAGCTATCAAATCAGGGAAACCTTAACGGCTTTCTTTCAGTGTTGCAGCTCCATCTGAGGTGAGCAGACTGATTGCCGAGGTATAAGATCGTCTCCATTGGTCAGTGGTCTGGTCGTGACAAGTGGTCAGCGTGTGCAGGGAGTTGCTCTCGCAAACCAACTTGTTCTCTTCAGTTTCACCAGCAGTAACCTCATTCAACGAGTGTATATGAAGCGATCGTGGATCCCCCGACATGTGTTGCCATTCGATGTACGCTCTGAATGTGGCATTTATGGATATGACTCAATGAAAGTGGCTTGTGTATGATACGGTTTTCACATGAGACGTCAGGGTCATTCAAGGGTAACTCAAAGCTTTGCTGCTGCGAGCAGGGGTTACAATGGTTCATGCACTGGCGCTCATCGATTTGTTAACGGAGGTGACAACAGTCTCTTGCTACCTGACTACCACTATTTATCTACTTATTCATACAGGCTCGTGCATGTAAGCATGTTATTCTACTTTTTTCATTTTTGTACTTATGTTGATATACATCTTGAATGCCGTCACAATACTCTCTTTTAATGCGAGAATAGCTGTTCAAATATGGCGGAATATTCTCAATGTTTGTCCAACCTGTTCTTAACAACGTATCAGCAGGACGCATATGACGAATGCTTCTAACATTGCCGACTAAATGTACAGTTAATATATACTGTTCCAATTTCATTGTGCATAATACGGCACATAGAATTAGCGCATGATATTTTTTAAGGAGTGGGTTCCATCGGGGTTCGTTGGACAGCTGGCAGGGTTTGAGACTGACAATGTACGTATATACTGTGTACCGTGAACATCACTGCGCAAGAAAAAATAGTTTTTGGGTAAAGGTTATAGACATACACGAAATGTTACATACATCGTTCAACTTGAATAGATGCACTATCTACTGTAAGTTCACTGTCCTTCTCGCATCACATCACTGCAGCCAGTCGAAATCTTCGTCGTGAGTAACTTCCATTATTATTCATCGCTATGTTTACCTATCTGGGTTCCATGAATCCCAGGTGGCATAGCAAAGTAACTAAATCCACGTAAACATTGATGAAAGTAATCCAGTATATCCCTCTTAGCCTGGCAGCTGGCTGTACCTCCGTGCATTCTTAAAATTGTCATGAGGCCTCAAGAGGCGACTACTCCCCTGGCGATAATTCATATCTCTAATCACTGAGCTTCTGCTCGCCAATCATTAATCGAAAGGAACTTTAATCTCAACGGAGGTTTGCTATTAGTTTACTCACTCATCATCACTCATCCCCACTGCCGCAGGTATCCCGCTAAATGTGACGATATCAACGCTGGTAGTACGGTCATGTTATGGCTGCAACCACTGTGGGTGATGGAACGAGTGCACGAGAGTTTTAATTGTCTGAACGTGAAGAACTTTGGCAGCAAGTGTACACTCAAACTAATCAATTCTTAATGCTTCTCTCCTCACAGAGCACAAGAATAAGCGAGAACATGTTTACGGATTCAGAGTCACTGCGCACTCGAACAAAAAATCGATTACTGGCTAACGCTAACCCTAATCAATCCACTTCAACACGAATAGCAAAGAAGCAGCTTGTTGTAGGTCTCAGATATTATCGTTATGTTGATAATGTTCCGGTATTTGATGTAACCCCGGTGATGCGGTTCGCCTAAACTTGGTAACACATCTGTCCTATGTGATTATTCATGCACAATAAAGTTTGTACAATCCTTCGTAATGACCGTCAAT
The DNA here is from genome assembly GCA_025400115.1 of Pentamera pediparva. Taxonomy (NCBI): domain Eukaryota; kingdom Metazoa; phylum Echinodermata; class Holothuroidea; order Dendrochirotida; family Phyllophoridae; genus Pentamera; species Pentamera pediparva. The sequence continues at coordinate 5,294 of JAODTT010529729.1, forward strand.
TTTATCAAATTAGAATTTAACAGGTTGCGTTATTCCAGGTATTTATTTCCAACATATATTTTTATTATTGCTTCCCTAGGGAAACCCAATATTTTACACCACAGAAGTGCAGTATTCATTCTCTAGGATTGACATTTATCTTCCCCCAAGTCAGTTTATGTTGCTTACAAGAACATGATGGTTTCATTACGACGAACCGTTTTCTTTCTGTTTTGTTCCTGCTTTTGGCTGTTCGAATTCAAGCAGCTCACAATGCATCATCGAGCCATATTCAGAGCTCTTATGTTTGCTCCAGTAATATGTGTTCTGTTTTGTCTCTGTTATCTGCCGTTGTCACCTTCAATTTAGGTTCTGAATACGCTCACAATGCAATTTCTAAACATGCTGAGCATGTCTTACTCTGAACGAAAGGCGGTGAAAAGTATCAAGTATAGCTCGAGGCAACGTAAATGAACGTAGTGTTGTAAAGGGATTGAGCCGGCTCATAAAGCGAGAATACAATCTGCGCCCAATTCTCTCTAATCAGAGTCTGCCTAGAGCCTCTATATATGGTGAGGGCAAATACTAGACGTTGCTCGTTGTACAGAAATGAAAAATATGTTGTAGGTTGGAAGGCAAAATTCTCGGTCAGTTGGTATTGTTGTCGAACGCGTTAATGCCTCTCTTGCAGGGGAGGCCAGCGCGAAACATAGGCGTCAGTGCTGGTCACCTTGTCTGGGAAATACCTGGTAAGCGCCGTAGGCCTCTAAGGTGGGAAGTGTTCAGTCTTTCCTCCTGGTGGGCATACGTAGTCCATGTATCGATGCCATACAGCAAGGTGCTGAGGACACAGGCGTCGTACACAGCCATCTCCGGATTCCCTGTCAACTTCGGGTTATTCCGCACTCTCGTGTGACAAGCGTTATAAGGCGAGCCCGTGGTTTGGTTTCCTTCCCGTTCCTCTTGGAGACATTAGGACGATATTTTTATCGTAGTATCCTGCAAGCCGAGTAGTGAGAGCATTGGACTGGCAACCGGAGGGCTAGGTTTATCTCAAGCTAGTCATACCAGAAACAGATGGGATCTACTGCCGCTATAAGCGTGATGTGCCAGATGGGCAGTGGAATAGGCCATGCAACCCAGGGCCCTGCACATTGGTTAAGCCTCAAGGTTGAACATTGAGCTCAGCTTATAACAAGAGTGCGATGGCCAGTAGCTCACCCACTCTATAAATACTTGAACACCCTATACATTATTAGTCAGTGATGACATTTATTACAAATAATTAATAATCTGATAACCCTTTGGTACAAAATACTCCTTAGATGACCACTGAACACAAGTTCGTGAAATCATAGAAGCCTGACTGGTCACTGATGACAGTGCCCATATATGAGAATTATCTAAATCGATTCGTAAACCCATCATCATCATGTTGACTTCTCCTCCCCCCATTTATCTATCTCTCTATCTATCTATCTAACTATCTATCCATCTATCTATCCATGTATCTATCTGTCTGTCTGTCGAGTGTTGGTGGATTCGAGGCAATAGCTTTGGTATAGACAAAATCCTAAAGACAATATATTTTATGGAGCAGGGATTGGAGGGATTGAATATACTGGCGTTGTGTGTTCTCTTTAGTTGATCTTGAGTGACATGGGATTATCACCAATTATCGAATATTCACATGTCTGCAGAACAAATGTTACTCCACCTGTTAGTGCTGAAGGTGCTATTGCTCGAATTATCGAGGAATTTCCGGATATATTTGACCACTCGGGTACAAGGGCACACACATACGTACTGGTACCCATGACATTAACAATCCCTTTGATCAAATTGACGTTCCGAAAATGAATCACAATGAGCCATTATCAGATTGGCTAGGATTCAGTTTGTCGAATAACATTCCAATATGTTTCGTTCAGTTACCATGCACAAACATTAGGTGTCAGACGAATATCCGTCTCGGCATCGCGCCGCATCTTTGTCAGGAAACGTTGGCGACTATATGTCTTCATGGAATATCAATCCGGAACTCGTGAACACGAGCATGAAAAAACTGGGCTGATCCGTGCAACATTTCCTTCATTTGAAATTCGATTGTCACATGAATAATGCAATCATCTTAACTGTAATCCATCTCTCCGTCCCTCCAACCTTCCTCTCGTCACATACATGTTCACATGTTGCAATTGGTTCAAAGGAGCTGACGCGCTCATAGGCTATGTACACCAGTGGTGTAGGCTCAGTATATCTTTCGCTTGAAACCTGCGTCGGTGTTGGATACAACAAACAGCTGTAATACATGTGTAACATGAGAACTAGTGAATGCACCACCAGGAACGTGATTAGAAAACATGACTATCAAGTAACAACCTAACGCATTAGATGATGGATCGAGAGCACCAACATATTGCAGTCAGGTCACGATGTGAAATGTTTCGTAATATATCCATTTCCCTCAAAAGGAAATACTGACATATCGTATATCTGGTGTTATCATCTTCTGTTGAATCAAGTTTTTCTTTGCATATAGTAGTCCAATAAATGCCACTACCGGTCGGGTTCACCTAGATGATGGAGATACCGCAAACCTCACAACATCGAGTTGATCATTCCCAGAATGTTTGATCATTACAGTCACGTGCACATAGTATACTTTAAACCGGAATAATTGATCATCGACCAATCCCAAATGAATATGTATGGCGTAGGTATAACGACGACCCATCTGTGGAGAAAATCACACATACCGTCCGCCTACGTATAGTGCTGCATCCATGATTGTGACACCTGCGCCTATGACCTTGCTAAAGCTTGTCACCTCTGGGATGATAGAGGTAGACCTACATTTTAATTAAATTGATCAGTGAGTGGCGTGCATGTTTAGAAGGGTCAAATTGTTGAACGTCGTGATGCAGTATTCAATGTCAGTACTATAGCGATGTGAGTCTTGTCTTGCAAAGTGGGCATTCAGTTTGAAGGTCGAAGTATCGAAATTATTTCGGGGGATCGATCCAGTAGTCTAACTCGGTTACCCGCTCTATAGCGCCCAACCAATTCAACCCAAACTACATTCCTGTAACTATTATCCCACAGAAATACACACAGTGCGCGGAAGGGCGCCAAATAAAGCCAAATCAGATCTGGCAATAATTAAGGAAAGCCTACACAAAAAACATCTGAATAAAAACTCTTCCTATATTGTACTGGGAGTAACCCACTTCGACAAGCCTTCCAGTTCTAGAGTTTCTTGATCCCTTTCTCTCACGTTTTGTCGATATAGCTGTGGAAGAAATGGTGTGGATATATGCTGTATATATGCAGAAGCAAATCAATAAAATGAAAATTTGTTGGATGACTGCTTCATCGCCGATATACCATATTAGCATAATGAAGCAGTTGGCAACCTCGGCATACAGCAGTAGTTACACTCAAGCAGAATGGTGCGTTAATGATATACGAGAAGCACGTATACGATATCAGCTCCACTCCACTTGCCAGCGCCACTCAGGATGAAAGGAAATTTATCCGATGCCATCGATCGCGTAATGGAACATATCAGTAAATAGGTCATGTCAGAAATTACACATTTCTAGAACTGGAAATTGAGACATGAAAATCTCAGGCAATGAAAAATGACCAACATCTTTAACACTCGATAATGTGGGATCAACAGACAACCAACCTACCATCCCTGATCTGAAGTAATCCCATTTACCGAATCTGAGATTGATGTAATTTCCCGTAATGTGGTAGGAGAAAACGCTCTTCATGAATTCCAATGGACTGATATGCCACATGACCCAGGCACGAAGGCCTAGGTGCCCTATCAACGACACGAAATAAAAGGTTCACCACACAACGAGTTCACCATCACGAAAATATAACCATCTTAGGGAAATACGCTAAGCCTCGTCGACTCATTAGTATGCTTGATATTCATCCCGAAAGTTCATCTATACAGCAACTCACCAGCGCTACCTGGCAAGATTGGAACTAATCGCAGATACCGAACTGTCTGTGATGGCTTGATTGCAAGCTAATTTGCAATTACTCGCGGAATCAAACCACGCCCGTGATAAATATTAATAAACCGAGTTGACACATGAGCCAAAAACATACCACATGCCCTACTAATAGCACCAATGCACGTTTCACCACAGTAACGATTTACTGTTGCAGTCGCAGATCTACAGCCATCTGGAGAAGATAGGCACGCCCACTTATTAGCATGATTTAGTTTGACACTAGAAAACGGGGACCGTATACCCACTGTTGAACATCCATCACCCAAGTATGGGATCAATACCACTTTCCGTGTCCCACTTATCGTGTTAGCGATCTTTTTCAGTGAAATCACTTGCGGCCCAGCCCATTGTGGATATTATGGCGACCAACGATAGGTAATGTTTGACAAAACTCTGACCTTCGTTTTTTATTCTCCCTTGCAGACACGCCCACAAATGATTAATTATTAGATCGACATCGAAACTTTCCGTGCACAACAGCATTTTCCAGTAAAACTACTTGTTTGCCCCGCCCCTTATGAATAATAATGAGGATAAACAATACGATACCATACTGCCTCTCGGCGGTTTTCACTGATGATACCAAAACGAGAAATGAGAAAATATGACATACAGTTGCTGCATTATTGAAAATTTAGGATATTGCTTCTGAGCCATGCTCACTAAAGGATAATAATATTCAGATCGACACCACAAGCACTAGGAACTATCCACCCACTATGGAGCATTCATCACCCAAGCATGAGAGCGATACCTAATTCTGTACCTCATTTACTGTGTTTAGAGGAGCATTCTAATGGAAACTACTGGTTTGGCTAGCCCCTTATGAATATTAATGAAGGAAAACAATACGATACCAACACAATTTGTACACCTCACTGATGCCACCAATTCGAGTTGTATAAGTATGCATGAGATCCACATTAAAATAGAGTTCATATACACAGTATGGGCAAATCCACATTTAAATAGAGTTCATCTACACAGTATTGGCAATCATCCAAAAAGTTTTGGGTTGATCCTACTTACCGAGTGTGAATTTGCCTAATTTACAGACAGGCATCACACACACACACACACACATATGTTAGAAATCACAGCCATCGGGTTCCATGAGCCTTCGGCAAGGAACCATGACGACAACAATACAATAGTAACAATTGACAAAATCTGACCTGCGTTTTTCAGATATTGTAATTTTGTTCGACACCACGGCTACACGGGTTCGTTGGGCCGTCAGCCAGGAACCAAAGAGGTAACTTGTTTAGATTGATGGAGCACATATTTTTCATTCAGTTTTATTTGAGGGACTCGTTTCATCGCTTTTCGTAGCGCAACATTCGCAACTGTGGAAGAAAACCTAAGACGTCAATTTGAATCTACCTCCGTAAAAGAGGATGACACCGTAGGTGCACCTAAACATACGAAGATAAATTTTCGTATTGTTGATTGGTTTGCTATTAGTGAAAATAATTCATAGAATTACGATGCGTATCGTAATTCGACAACTGATTAACCTACTCTTGATACTTTGCGTGTCATTCACTTTTCAATTGTAGAGTGCAGTCTTGAAAGTAAACCAGTTGACCTCTGTCACAAGCGGTACTATGAAAAACAAGAGATTGATTTGCTGTGACCTTGCTAGGAACTAAACATTCACAAATTGAATTAATTGCTGTCAATATTGACAATAAGGCTAATTTTGGCACGTTGAAAGTTGGTACATTTACAAACGCGACTTTCCTTCCATTTCAGTCACATTATTTAGATGTACCGTCCATGTTGACAATTTGAATATTTTAGGATGAGAACAACGATAAGAATATTGTTTTGAGAGAATCCATGAAAAATTGTGATATAAGTCCTATTTCTTGGTCAAATGGGTCTGAAGAGAAACGAGAGATATGTTCTGCACTGTGGTTGTCAATGAAAACAGTTTCAATTGACTGATCATGCCATGTCACACAAGGTCTTTCGAAAAAAGTGACTGAACTACTAATGGGTGGTTCATGGTTGCAATAAAGTTGGAATGTACTATCAATGACAACGACCGTAAATGGGCACGCCTCGAAATGTTGCCTATTGATGCCTATTAAGTTTTATTATTTGGCCTATCATTGTTCATTAATATCTCTCTTTTCCCACAATCACCCTTGGTTTGTCCTTGCATTGTCTGTCCCTAAGACCTCAGAGTCCTACCCGGACTCTGGGAGGTCGAGCACTTGTCTGAGTAAATGGGCACTGCCAAGTAGTGCTGTTTGGGTGCGTGTTCCCCATGAATCCCTTCCAGGTGGCCATCTAGGTTGTTCGATACTGCCTCCATGTGCTCCAATCACCACCGGTACAACTCTGGCCTTCATCTCTAGCCGCAGATCCTCGTATTTCTCCATGCAATTTTTCCCTTTCTTTCTCGACTTTGTGGGTGTAATTTGGTATTGCAACATCGATTATGGTGGTTTCGTTCCTGGTTATGTCAATTACTACGAGGTATCCATGCACTGAATACCCTGTACGTTCGTATCTCGAAGTCCCAAAGAATCCTGACATTCTCGTTTTCCTCCGTCGGTTCCGGATTGTGGAACCATTTGTTGTCGCTCTCTGTTTGGATCCCGTAGTGCTGACATATCCCGTGATGCAGCTCGGCCGCTACGTTGTTATATGCCTATTTCTGTGCAGGCTTCCGGCGATCTTTGAGCAGGCCGTTAATATGATAATAATATGAGCCACGATTTCGTCTGTCTGATGGCATATTCGACACCGAATCATTCGATGTGCGAGTGATCTTCG
>JAODTT010530840.1:0-12090 GCA_025400115.1 Pentamera pediparva
GTGATCAGGGTAATATCTGTAAAGCGCTTCGATACAGCTGTGATGAAGCGCTATATAAAAACCGGATATTATTATTAGTATGATGGAGGCAGCAGCGGGAAATCGTCCGCGTGAGGAAAGCATGGAATACACACGACTCGACTGAGAACATATTATGTGGACGGCCGGCCGGACGCGCGCGACGAGTTTACGTTCACTTTTTTCCGTGCCTGTACCGCGTGGTGAATAAAGAACTCCAGGAGTAGGAATTGTCTTCTAAATGGGGTAAATCGTTAAGTAAATAATGTTGTATTCGTTTTCGAACATGTTCCTGTGTGTCCCTGTACTAATAAGAGAGAAAAAGAGGGAAAGCATATGACAAAATGTTGTGGTTCGTCAAACTGGATCGAGACGACTTTGAAGTAGACGTCGAATTTGATCGAAGCAGCGACTTCGAATGAGGCATCGCCGTTGATCAAGGCGACGACTTTGTGAAGTAGACGGCGCATCCGATTGAAGCAACGACTTTGAAGTAGACGGCGCATCTGATTGAAGCAGCGACTTTGGATGAGGCATCGCCGTTGATCCAGGCGAGGACTTCGAAGTAGACGGCGCTTCTGAACGAAGCGACGACTTTGAAGTAGACGGCGCATCTGATCGAAGCGATGACTTTGAAGTGGACGGCGCATCTGATCGAAGCGACGGCTCTGAAGTAGACGGCGCATCTGATCGGAGTGACGACTTTGAAGTGGACAGCGCCTTTGATTCAGGCGACGACTCTGAAGTAGACGACGCACTTGATCGAATCAACGACTTTGAAGGAGATGGCGCCTTTGATGGAGGCGACGGACTTGTAGGAGACTGCTTCTAAAGAGGCATCGCAATCGAATGGGGCATCGTCGTTTAACCAGACTACGTCGATCGAAGCAGCGACTCGGCTTGGCCTTTCGGCGTTCCATACATAACCTTCAAATATGTTTCTCACGCCTTTTCATAGATCTCAAATGATTATTTTTCCATAGCAAGGCAGGTAGTCACTGGTTGAATGGTTGGTACGTTTGGAAAAAATGGCTTTTCAAACCATCCACTCCCAGGATGGCTTAGGCAAAGCTACGTGCACCTATCCCTACTGAGGAAGACCATCTAAGCGGAGCGCCATCATGGGTGGCACGTAGCGTACAAGAAAATGTTGGGTTTAGACCCCACAAAAAGCCGGAAAACGGCACCTCCAGAGTGCTCTAACCGGCATGTACACAACTTTCAAATATGTTTCTCATGCCTTTCTCATGGCTTTTAAACCATCCACTTCCAGGGTAGCTTAGGCTAAGCTACATGCACTCAGCCCGGGCCCTCTGCCCTCCTTAATTCGCCCCTGATTTATGGGAGTGGGCGGAATATTGCGCCCCACAGCCAAAAACTGATGAACGCCTCATGAAGGTCGACAGGCCTAGCGGCAGTACAATGAATAGACGCACGAGTAGCCTAGACATGCATGTGATACGATTCGTACGGATCGAATGGAAAGGCAGGAACGACGGAGAACCATGAGCGCGAAGCGCGCGAATATTCTAATGTTTTCCATTCAAAAAGGTGTTAATTTGTCCCTATTATCTGGTACTATTACAAAAAATACACCTCACCCGCTCCTACAGAACGAATAGCTTCAATCGCGTTTTGAGACGATTTCATTTTTTTCACTCAGATGTGATTGGGGTGGCACGTTCCCCCCACCCCCACCCCCGTGCTGGAGCCCATGATGCCTCCTGTACGTAATGTAGAACTATAGCATAGCCTACCAAATGTTCATATACATATTCACACTATTAATTTAGTACATGACACATCTACACAGTCGCTTCACGACATCCGGAAACAACTACATGAGTCCCCAAATAATTGATTCTCAAATGGACGTGTAAATTCACACTGATTTAATTCTGATGCCCATTTGTAACACCATGCTCCTTTGACAATCTTCCTAAGTCGGTGATTGAATTCCACCTGCCGACTGTACAATTTATTGAGAGAGATGACATCGCTGCATGACGTCACTGCGTGATGATGTCATACGGCTCGAGTTTCACCGGCTTGAGTTGTGCTCTTTTTGACATACGAACGTTGTCCTTTGTAAAGTTGTGCCAGTTGTGCTTACGTAACTCCTGTACTCGATACAACTACATGCAACAGTATGACAACTGGAATGAACACATAATACAGATCACGAGATGTTGGGACAAAAGTTAGGATCGGCTTTAATATGAGATTAAGATTACCCTCCAGTCCCAACTAGAGTAAACAAGAAAACACGCTTCAGTAGCTACTGACGCATGTAGGCTAATGCCGCTGCATTGGCCGGCTCCCGATAACCACGGAGAAAATAAATGCGTGTCTCAACAGTGACCTGTGAATCATCGTTACATTATTCCAAACACGTGTCGCTCTTGAGAAAGGTTCGAATGTGAACACGGAAAAATGAATTACGAGCTCCCAGAGTACACTCGGCAACCGCCTCAGGTCGTGTACATATAGCCTGCTGTGTACGGGCCACGTGTACTCATTTCACGCCTTGCTACAACTTCTCCCATTCTCGCTCATGTATACATTCCTGTCTGTTAACTGGCGTATAATTCAAGATATAGTCATTCCAACACCTTACAGTAAGTGTTACTTCACGTGCTCATGCATGCACTAGAGATAATATTACCAACACCATGGCGAGTGTTACTCCACGTGGTGATGTATCCACCATGGACCAATCAGTATAATTAGTCTTCTATAGGCACGGATATTTGAGCCCAATTTCGACGAATGTGTCGAGTTCCTCAGCCACCACGGACTCGGGGGTTCCTTCCGGCCCGAGGAGAAGTAGATCTCGGAACCACCCGCTGATGTTGACAGCTTCTACCGACGCAATGCCAACAATCAATAATGTAATGTCCAGTCATTCCCATACCTGGGTGGCAGGTGACCCATGTCTGCTTGTAGACGGTTCTCGTTTATTTTTTGCCGATTTCAATAGGTTCACGAGTGGGTGGGGCTTAGGAGCAAAGTAAAATTCAGTGAATTTCGTGAGGAGTGCCAATCTTTACTATGGCATTGTCTCGTTGGTTCCCATTAATATTCATAAGAGGCAGAGTTCAAGTAGTTTCACTCGAAACATCTTGTAAACACCATAAGTGGGAGACTCAGGTCGTAGTATGTATTGGTGCGACATGATCTGACCATAAGTTATCAGTATCAATCAACTGGTTTAGGCAAGGAAACACTACGCTGATTCTTGTTTGTTAATGCCGTGTCGATTACAGTTGCACAAAAAAACTAAAGAAAATAGTACTGCTGACAAATTATAATTATAGCACCAATAGTGATATAGCTCAGAATAATATTTGATTGCGGAGATATCAATATCAGCAGATTCGTATCGAAGGCACGATAGCTATCGATGAAAGTTTCGTCACTTTCATCGTTAGCTATCAGTAATAAATATAGAACCGTAGTCCCACCCCAATTCTCATGAGAGAGGAACATGATTCTCAGAAAATCCGATGCGCTTCGTGGGAAGTCCAACACAACAATTACTAAACAATAACTCAAGTGAACAATAACAAATGACCTGACCAGTTGGCTCCGAAGCAGCAAATGATTTCCCCATGCAAAGAATCACACTGGGGGTCTACGAAACCTTCAACAAAATGTTACCGTTTCATTCCGAATGACATTTGACGACCGTGTATTGAAATTCTCGAATCTGTAAGCAATCTATAGGAAGCACTGCACAAGAAACATGATAACCCAATATCAAGATAATTCAATACACTCCGTATGAGGAGATGTATTTCACAATTGTTCACAAATGGCAGACCATACCCTTTCATTGACCTTAGACCTTGACTTTGTTCCATCAATGAATAAGCTAATACTTGTCGAAGTTTAACATTTCGTCAAAGAAGAGGCCAACACAAATGTAGACACACATAAATGGACAGATAGATAAATAAACAGACAGAAGGACAGACATACATTCAGACAGACAGGCAGACAGATAGATAGGTGCTAATGCACCCGCTGCCTCGAATGACCTTCTTCTCTGCCGGGCTGAGAGGCCGGACTCGGGGAGAAACATAAACAAACCTCCGGGAGTTAACTGAATATTCCGTCGGTGGAAACCGCCTGGGACGGAAATGAAGTGCACAGTGAAGGGCATCCCAACACGGCCAACTGTTACTGGGTATACTGATTCCCACAATGTATTCATGCTATCCTCCCCCACACCGTCACATCGATATCTTATTCCCGCCATGAGGAGGGGGGCATATTAGAGAAGTTGGAATGATTCAATTCAATTCAATCCGCGTCGAAATTAAATCATGGTATGTTTTTGTTTGAGGTAACGTTCACGCTGGGGCGACGGGAGTCGGGGAATCGTGGACTCCTGTTGAGGAAATCCTGGCACCGCCCGGTCAACCTGATCTTATTCTTCGTATTGTATGTCAAACTGTCACCAAGTTCCAATCTTACCGTTTTTGCTCGGAAATCCCGACTCGTGAAACAGGTCCAATTTTCGTTGAATTGTGTCTCGATCTACTGGGAAATATGCTGCTATCCCGTCCCATTTGCAGTGAGTAACGCTCCTAATCTCCGTGCCGCGGATGGCCGATATGGCGGCGAATAGAGCCAGTACCGAAGCGACTAACCGAGAGACCATGTTTTAAAAACTAAGATCCTTTGTGGAAGAATTGTAGCGAGAGAGAAGCTGGCTCAAACCGAAGCATGTCTATTTTCAAAACTGCTAATAACACAGACTATGAGATAAATATTGTAAATGCTGGCAGGAGGTCTCAAATTTGATATGGCCTCCGATAAGTGAATATACTAGGTCATTGCCTCCACAAACCGAGTCATAAAAGACAAGAGGGCATCCGTCCACTAAATCGTCAGGGCACAACCAGCCACGTGTCAGAAATTTCACAGGGGGAGGCTCAAGAAAGCTGGAGCGAACCCCTAGCCCCCAGTAGTTACTCCCTTGGGTAAGGTTACTGCTACCTCAAGTGGTTGTGACCTTTCTGTGGAAATACGACAAACAATGATACTCTGCAACGTACTCCATAAGTTACATTGACTTACAATAAAGTAACTGTTAATTAACTGCACTATTGGTCAGGATCCGTGAGCTGGCAGTTGATTAAGGCCCTGTCACATAGTAGAGATAACCACAACGATAACTACAACGCCGAAAGCAAAGTCACATAGTAACGATAACGACTGAGGCCCCGTTTCACTGTAGCGATGACGATAGCGACGACGATAACTATAACGATGAAAGCCAGGTTACTCTGTAGCGATGACGATAACTATAACGATGAAGGCCAGGTCACTCTGTAGCGATAACAGAAAACTGCAACGATAAAGGCCAGGTCACACTGTAACAATAACCAGAACGATTACTGCAACGAAGAAGGCCAGATCACACTGGTAACGATAACGATCACGACGAAGGCCCGGTTTCACTGCAGCGATAACCATAACGATAACTACAACGATGGAGGCCAGGTCACTCTGTAGCGATAACGATAACTACAACGATAAAGGCCAGGTAACTCTGTAGCGATAACCATAACTTCAACGATAAAGACCAGGTCACTCTGTAGCGATAACGATAACTACAACGATGAAGGCCAGGTAACTCTGTAGCGATAACGATAACTACAACGATAAAGGCCAGGTAACTCTGTGGCGATAACGATAATTACAACGATGAAGGCCAGGTCACACGTTAACGATAACGATAACTACAACGATGAAGGCCAGGTTACACTGTAACGATAACGATAACTACAACGATAAAGGCCAGGTCACACTGCGATAACTACAACGATAAAGGCCAGGTCACACTGTAACGATAACGATCACGACAAAGGCCCGGTTTCACTGTAGAGCGATACAGGAAACGATCATAACGATACGTATAACTCTGAATGCAGCCACAATTCCAAAGCGCTGATTGCTGTTATCAGAATTTTGACGGATGAAGCCACACAATCTCCTCTGCCAAACAATGTACCAGATACGGGATTACCGGGTCTGTTTGCTCAGTATTTTGAAGAGAAGGTTGAAGACATTAGGATCAGCACATCCAACACCGAGTCTCCTGATATGGCAATGGTACTGGTGTACACGTATTCTTATCTGAGGGTCTTTCTTCCGGGAGCTGTCCCCATGTGATATTCCTGAAATCCTGCATGGACTCCAATCCTAGCACTGTTACACGGACCCTGTGCAAATGTGGTGAATTGACGACTGTGCTGTCGTTTTATTCTTCCTACATTCGTGAACAAATCATAACTTGTCAGTGGTATCATACCTGGGGTAGCTATACTGCAAACTGAGGATCGGGGTCCTCATCCGAATGGTCGCTAATCCGGAAGGTAGCTATTCTGAATTTAGAATGAAAGCTAGTCTTTATTTCGAAGGACAATTATTCCGATTGAACATCTGAGTCGCTATTCCGGATGTGCTCTCTAATCCGAAGGTCCACTATTCAAATGGGTCACTACTGCAGAATAGCGGTCCCGATGAACAATTCGGAGAAGCGACCCATCCGGATGGTGCCCCCGATTTTTCATTCGGAGTATAGTGACTCTTCGGAATAGGGACCCCGATGCGAAGTTCTCACTAGGGAACCTTCGGAATAGCGACCATTCGGAATAACGATCCTTGGGAATGCCGGGCCCGAACCATTCCTCCTAGTACATGCAAACAGGTGGTTCTTAGCTTGGCTTGGCTCTCAGTGAAACGTTGGCCAGTATTCCAACAGAGACCAAGATATACCAGTTTCGAAGCCTGCGTATCATCCTGGGTTCAGCAAAGAATCTCAAGTCGACTTGATTATGGTAATTATAGGCACTTTCACAAATAATTATCTAGATCGCAATGAATCCAGAACACGGCTGTTCGAATTGTTCACGGGGGGCGAAGTTCACACCGATTCAGAATCGAATTGAGAATAAAGTCCTCATTGGTGCTTCCAGTGCCATTAACTACCTTACTCGTTACATACACACATCCAAAATAGAATTATGGTGACCGTATAGCTTCACCTACTCTGCTCCTTGATTTCGGAACTCACTTCCTGTTGAGCGTAGGTCTCTAGACTCTATCGATCATTTCATTTTATTGTGTCATTATTCATTTGATCAGGATCAGGACAAGCAAAAGGAAACCTGATTCCTGTACCCCAAAGGCCTGCTTGCCTTAGAACTTGCCTTAGAACAATTTATACTGATATAAAAAATGAATACTATAAGATACTATTACAACGAATCACGGGACTGGACATTGGAACTAACTATTGCACAGTCTGAGAAAGAATACGGTAATGTACTTTGATAGCAAGAAGAAATGCCTGCAAGGAATCACACAACAGCTCATCTCCAAACTCTCCAAACTGAGGCAATTCTTACCAAAGCCTGGAGAAAATAGTAATGGGGTGAGGTCTGATAACTCAGTACGAGAAAAGATATGTCTGAACAGGAGCATATCATTGTGCCCAGTATTGACAGATATGTTAGAAGTCACCTCTAGGCATGAAAACTTGCCATACAAACATTTGACAGTAAAAGATGAAAGAATGTTATCAAACGACAGGCAATAGAATACCAGTTCAAGAGAGGGAGCCAATCAGTATACGCAGTCTCATCAGGACGCCTCACCCCAAGATAAAACGAGTAGCTTGTCTTCGAACACTTTCCCGCCCATCTAACTGGGCGCTCTTATTCTGTGGGCTCCAATCAGGAACTCCATATTCAATGATCGGGATAATAAGTGATCAAAATGAACATTGGTACTGACGCCAGCAAAATTCTTCAGACGTTGTCTGAAGACTTCTGTTTTTAGTACACAGTGCAAGTTACTAGTGTGATTGCCCTTCCAACATCCGTAACCAGGTAACTGAAAGCGCATTATATACTTGCGACTCATTTTAATTGTTATTATTAGAATTATCATTATAATTTCTTCTAATAAGGTCTCGGAAATGAGAACAAAATATGAGAGAGTCGGCTCAGAAAGAGTAGGTCGGTCTCAAATAGAGAATTAATGTATGAACACCAAAAACAGAACAGTTAATTTCACTCTATTGGAGCGAAAGTTCATTCTTAGTAGAGTGATATTCCCTCCTATTGAGAGTGAATATTCGCTCCAATGGGGTGAGATTCCCTCTTTTGTTTTTAGAGGGTAGTCCACTCCATCCCGGGTGCTCATATGGAAACAGTAAACATATGAACGCTTATTTTGTGCCTCTAACAATTCTCCTGATATACCCAATATAATAAAAATTAACGACACAATACTAATCAAAGTATACGGTTTGGACAAATGAAAGGAGCTTTTGCTAGATTTTAGGATAAAATGAAATGAGTCAGACGCTGATAATTTAATTAAGTAAGTGGCATTTTACGGGAGACGACTAGCAGACGACAATCACTGTTGTGTCATATACCGGTATACCCAAGACTGATACAAGGAAGGAAGAAGCATAATTATATGAGGGAAGGATAATATTGGTTGAACGTAGTTCAAGAATAAGTTGGATGGCGTACTATTCTGAAAAAGCAATTTGACCCTTCATATAGAACGAAAACGTAGGATGGTAACCACGGTAATGATAATACTAATGCTAACTAGACTTGTGCAGGTGGGTAAAATGAACACGTGTATTCACTAAGAAAAAATTTGGTCAAATCGGCTAGAATACATATCAAATGGGCCACGAATGGAATCCACTCAAATATTTGCGGCAGCGGGAACAGCGGCGGCAGCAGTTATACACCCAAAACCGCGGGTGTGTAATGAGGACTTTACTCGATGGAGCGACTAATGCAAGGAACCTCTGAGCGCTCTACAAATCCCAAAACAGAAAAAAGAAGAACAGAAAGAAAACACAGGAGGCGAAACAGGAGCAACAACACAGACGAAGACAGAATTGGAGAGTCTATCAGTGAAAAAATGAAGTAAAGAGATACATTTTAAGGCGAGATTTGAAGGTATGCCACAGACGGAGTCAAACGGATAAGTGGGGAGCAGCAGAAGCGAACGACCGATCGCCAGAGAACTTTGTAGAAGAGCCGCAAGAGCGTACCATTGATTTTCAGCCGTCACAATTGGACATAGCCACTGTGCAGACGGCTCGAAGCCATGAAGCCAAGTACGCAAGTCTGCGTAGTGATACCTCGCCGTAATTAGGCAGCTATAATATACCATGTTGAGAAGAGGATCCATCTCGATCAATACATATTTGTACTAGGATAAAGTCACCGAACTCCCTCCTCCACAATTGTGGCATTGACAAATCCTGATCAATTTAGTTTGGATTGTAATTGATTCATGTCCTACACTTGGATATTTGTCTTCGATAGAAGTTAATCGCAATTGCTGCGTGAATAATTTCTGGTAAAATTGGAGGAGGGATACACCACTGAACATGTGTCGGAGCAACTCCCTAAAACAGTTGAAACAGTTTAAACGTGACTTATTCCATTGACCCAGATGGCCATGGGTGCTGTATTTGAGATAGTTCAATTTTGTAAGTTTTTGTGGCATGCTTATGATCAAGGAATATTCGGCTCTATGTTGAAATATGAAATACTGTGAATCTGGTAAAGGGAAAAGCACCAACTGACACGCTATTCATGATTTTCGAGGGGTGGATCAGTATGTATTGGGCATGGGCTCCTCCACTGGCCCTCTAACCCCTGTGCCTGTGGTTGTTCAGAGTAAGAGCTTTTTTTTAGATACGTGCCAGACGAAGGATCGAGTCTATGACGAGGCCCGGCAAGGGTGCATACTTGGAAACTGTTCTATTGTCAACCGCGAGGTGGGGGTACTTACACGCAGACAGCAATTTTGGAAATTGCCCACCCCTCGTTTTTCCCTGTTCTAGTCTCGAATAATGAGCGCCCAGCGAGAAGGTAGCATTTTAAAAGGCTCCAGTATGACACGACCGGGATTCGAACCCGCGGACGCTCTCACGACTGTGCCAGCCACTTGGTACCATACATACCTAATTGATATTTGACCCAAGCTTGCATTGTTCAAATGCCGTGTTAAATGAGCTTAATCAAGTTGATCCTCTTATGAATCGCTTGTTAAGGCTTTTCCTCTTATTACCTTGTATGACCTCGACCTCATGCCAGAGGCAATACAGTTCTTCCTCTCCTTATCTGCAACAAACTAATTTATTTGAGCTTATTACATGCTTGCAGTCTCTAGATATCGTGCTGACAAGCTTTTTGAGGTTGGCCCTCTCATGTCCTTGAATGTCCTTGAACTAACGACCAAACAATATGGTTCATCCTCGTTATATGCGCACCCCCACGTTCTATAGATACTGTGCTGACGATCTCTATGAGGCTTCGTCCTCTAACGGGCGCGTATCCACATTACTGAAAGTTCCCGTTGGCGAGAAGGATAATCCTAATCACCATCTCACTAGAGGTATTATGTTAGAGAAAGTCAACAACCCTGTCGACGTCTGGGAGTCACAGTCTCTGAGCTGCCTCTAGTGAAGCTGTCGCCGCGGCTCGAATTGTTCCTTGCCTGACTATTGGATTAATTCGTTGTTTGTTTAATAGTTACTACTATTTTTGTCTCTGTGGGACACAATCAGACCAAGTTAACATTGATTTGAGTCTACACTACCCAACAGCCCAATATATTCCATAATATTTACCTAGCCAGTATGCCGCATGAAGGAAGGTACACCATACATGGACAGGGTCGTAAAGCAGCAGCTGTTCGTGGTAGATGACATATATGTATTTTCTGGCCAATTACGAGTTCGTTCACGAGTATTTTTAAGTCATGAGGATTTTCAACTCGGAGGGGTGGGGTGCGGAATACTCTCTAAGTGGAGCGCCACCACTGGTTGGCGCGTAGCGTACACGGAAATGTTGGGTTTCGGAAACCCCCATATCACCGGAATTGCATTTTTTTGACGAAAAAGGACCCAATTTATTTCAGATTTTCATTAGTTTTCACATCCACAATTTATTTTTAATTGCACGTCAACCGTCTACGTTAGGTTCGACCTCATCGCATCGCATGTGAACTATCTAAGCAGAGCGCCACCAAAGGTTGAAACGTATCGTTCAAGACAATTTTGGGTTCCGATACCCCCCAGATCACCGAAAATAGCACTTCCTTGGCACGGAAATGACCGATCCGATTCATCCATAAGGCTTAGAACTATTCTATATTAGCTTGTTCATACATAATAATGATAATATTTCGAAATTGCATGTCAACTGTCACATATTAACCTTTGACCTTATTCTATCGTCATTGTATAATGCCTACGTTTCAACTGATGCATTGGACCAAAGACCGAATCAGGGTCATCTCCAGAGGTTGGCGCGTATAGCGTATGAGATACCCCAGTTTATTAGAAACAACACTCTCTGGGCACAAACATGACCAGCCCAATTCCGCTTGTAGGCTCAGGGCTAAGTATTTCCTATTAATGTTTTCATTCGTTTGTTTTGAAACTGCATGGCAACCATCACACATAACGTTCGACCTCATTGCGTCTCCCATGAACGATGTTTTTTTAGGCCATCCTACGCCTCGGCTCATGTATTTGTTCAGAATATGAACAATGCTATTCCGTAGAAACTTTAACCTACCCATATTCTGCACCTAATTTCATCCATCGGCAGGCAATGAAGGACGATGTCAGAGTCATTACTACTACTAAGCAGAGCTCCACCACACGTTGGCGCGTAGCGTTGAAGACAATTTTGGGCACTTCCTGGGCAACAAATGGTCAAACCTATTCCCTTTTTCGTAGTATTTCCCATCAATTTTTCATCCATATTTCTGGACCCCGGCTGTACCTTCGAAAGTCTCAGAACCAAGGGTAGACGACATCCACCAGCTTTCATAACAATATAACAAACTGGAATTTTAATGATAAATAATAATACATGAGATGTGTAAAGCGCCTTACAAACGCAATCTCGAAGCGCTTCACAGTAATAAACAAATTACAGAAAACAATTGTCAAATAAATTAGTTTTCAGCATGACTTTGAAAGAGTTCAAAGATGATGCACAGCGG
>JAODTT010531951.1:0-12090 GCA_025400115.1 Pentamera pediparva
TTTGAAATTACAGGATTTGTGCTTCCAAAAGTGGAAGAAACCAATCCTATCACCGATAGAGAACATGTGTCCCCCTTCTGATAATAGGTATCATGATAACTTTTTATCATGTAACTTTTTTAACATTTCTCTTTCATCAAAATTACTCAATTAGCTCACTTTTCGGTGAGTAGCTCATAACCAACTAGCATCATCGTACGTGTTGGCTGATTTTTGAATTGTCGATTTTTCGGGAGAATGCTTTCCGATTATTCTATACAGTTGGCGAGAGTGTAAACATATAAATGCAATGAAGGGCAGATGTGCCGGAGAATAACCACCGGAAAACTAGAAATATAGTCGTCTCAACACAAGCTTCCCTCGCAAAGCTCTCATGATATCATGGCAAATTGGCAAAATTTTCCTTGAGATTGCAAAAATTCCCACTAAATTTCAAAATTTCCCAGGAAGGAGTTCCCCACATTCCCAATTTTGTCCAGCCATGATTAGGATTCTTAAAGAGGCGCAACACTCGACAGTGCTGTTTTTTCATGACGTCACGACGACAAATCGTCCATGGTATATCGGGAGTACTATTCTACTGATATAGTGACGATATACCGAAAACGATATCGAATTACACCGGGACGATGTTTCGTCGTGACGTCATGCAAACGCTGCCGTCGCTTTTTCGCCAGTTGCTACCAGACGAGATTGCCACTTTAATTCATTCTCCTAATTCCATATAATTTTTAGACAATGTTCAAAACCCTTGGAAACTCAAATGACACTCAAATCAGGAGAAACAGAGTAAAATCTGACAGAAAAGAGATATTACATCGAGAGTTTTTCTCTGTTTCTATGGAGGAGCACGAAAATGAGATCTAGCAAGAAAGCAACATGTTCGACGTGAACTGAACGTCTCCCTTTCAGTCGCTTCATTGTTCTGTGGAATGTCAGTCTTTGTTCAGAGCAGTTGGGATGTTTTGTTGAACAAGTTTGAACCAATGTTTTCGTGAAAACATTTACTTTCGGAAAACATTCCCGCTATAGTGTGAAACCAACGAAATGGGATAATGATTTCACGTCTACTGACAATGTACCCCAGGTACAGTATGGACATTACTCAGCTACAAATGCTGCATGGGTCTCCGGAGCGATAGCGGAGGTTCTCAAAATGGTTAATGTTGAAACGGCAAAAGAGGGAATGCGTCCGCACAAGAGGGGGACATGATGTAGTCTATGCAGCTGCACCAGCTGAGCGAAATATATCCTACTGGAATTCGAGATTGAAGATATATATAGTTTATCACCCCTCAACGTAACATTATCGGTCGATTTGGGCAACTAATATGGACACGATTCCCCTTCAACCAAATGAGCGAAATGTCTCACACCGAAATTCGGGGAACAATTATTTTAATATAGTTCATCACCCCTGAACATAACAATAACAGTTTATTGGGCTATCAATATGGACTCAATTCCCCTTCAACCAAATGACAGGCATTCCCGCGGAGCTCGGAATGACTGGTGCTGAGGATTTCGAGTCACGGCTTCCAGTAATTGATTCTTCGATTTCGGCATAACCGGATAATTTACGAGTACGACCTCCATACATGCAGTCCTCGATACTGATGCGAAGGCGCCAGTCCTTTCATGCGATTCAGGGCATATCGCCTACAAACGCTGAAATACTGTTTGTGACATCTAGACCAAAAAGAAATCGAAACATTTGATTTGGAGATTCAGCGGGAGCTACATGGAGCGTCTCGATTGGATACGTCCCTCTGCAAAAGGAAGGTAGCCTTCTGATGGACTCGCTAACTCCATCTCCAAACGAATCAGAGGCATATCTTCAGAATGATGGAAATTCCTCTGAATTCCAACTAAATGGAAGACCAATCTCCACGAAGATATGCGAAACCGGGACAGACATGCGTCTCTCCTGCTCGTCCTCTGTTCATCGCCAGCAGCTATTGCAAAAAAATAATTCCACCTCGCTACAATCAGATGCGAGTTCGGCAGCATTTTGGTTATCTTTACATTGTAAAAAGACTGGGTGAATTCCGGTGACTTACCAAATTTCTGGGTCAACCTTTTTTTACCCAAATTGGATCGATGTGCCTTACTTTGGATCAAAATCTGACCCAGAAATAATAGGTAGGTTCCTTTATAATCCAATTTTGGGTTAAGATTGAACCAGTCTCATCATGAAATAGCCTATTTCATGGCTTCCATAGAGTGTTCGTAGAGTAGGAGAACGACTTCCCGTACGTAGCACTAGAGTCTTGCATCCATGAATTGCGGGAGGACATGGATGATCGCGGAGTCTCCTCCGGTGCCAGGAGTCTGTCCGGGTTGCTTTTGGTGGTGTACATCTGGAGATAGCCGCGGTCCTTTTGAGCGGCCCGGTACATAGGGCCAACCGCGAGGCTATCGGCGTAAGGAGACGTGGATTTGTCCGGGGTAGACCTGGCAAAAGCAGAAAGAAACCAGAGAAATATGAAACTCACACCAAGTCGTGTTCCTTCTTATTCCTACTTCAATAACGACATTCAGTCCGTTATTCAGTTGATCTTCGAGTCTCGACCGCCTGGAAAATGTTCCAATCTGACGATAACAGTTCAACACTTGAGGTATCCTCCACAATTTGCGATCACTTTGGATTTAGTTCAATTATTCATGCTAGTTAAAAGGAGCCGCGTCCCATCCACATTATAATTAGGCTTCGGTCTCGTGAATATATAGTCATCGATTTAAACATGTCCTAGCTGACATATTCCATATTAGTTGCCTATTAGGACAGAATTGAATGCAGTTACTCGGCTCCTCAGCTCATAACGTCGAGCTCATGGATTCTAGAAATGGTACCGTACCGATACCACACGATAAATTCGGAAACAAAATGATTTAGCTATATTAATTAGAGCGTCATCATCTTGGTCATGGCTGTTAGCTTTTTTCATCTGAAGCCCCGAATTACATATAAAGAATATCAGCCCAATTCCCCCGACGCTCCCGATTTTCGGGGACATTCCCAATTACAGTGTGCTGTCCCCGGAAATGTCCCTGAGTTGTCAAAATGTTCAGGAATTTCGAAGAGTTCCGACTGTGAAATGATAGTGGAAACGAAATTAAGTAAAGTGTGCAGTCGCTACCATACGTTCCGCTTCGTTGTATCACTAACCAGTATTCCAGATGGACCAATGTTACTAATTGAAGAAGATACACTCTGGGGAACAATATTGAAAAGCACTGCTCCACGACGACGATCGAGAGGAGAGGTGTCAACCGCATTTTCGTTTCGTAACTCACCATGCGACTTTACGGTAGGTTTTCTGCAGTCGTTTCTTGTTACTCAGGATTTGCTGCCACTGGACATCGCTGTCGCACTCTCCACCATCTCCTCTTGGTGACACTGATGCTGTATTACCTGAACAAATAAAGAAACAAGCGCAATGGTGAACGTCTTGATATCTGCGGGCGAATACACTATAGGGTAAGCCAGATTCACATCCAGATTCGTACATACATTGAATGCTAAACTTTTAACACACATTTGTGATCATGTGGAAACACTGAACTGCTGGGGAACTCTGAGTTCTAATAACAGATACCATGGCATACTACAACAGGCAGCTGTTCTGGACCTGTTGATCGATATGTGTAAACAAACCCCCTGCAGCATGCAGCCCCTCCACAGAGTTAGGGAGTTGATGTTAATGAACTTCTCTCACAGAGTGTTTAATAGGGATGGCTGTGGAAAGAATAATTGGAGAATTATTTGGATTTGATTGAAATCTAATCCAGCATACACACGGAATATATACTCGCTCTGACCAACGGCAAACCGCACTCACCTGACAAGTTTCGCATGATGCGGTTACGGAGTTATAAATGAACGTGACAAACGGACTGCTTGAGGTGCTCTCCGGCAGCTGAGAATAGGCCGTTTCGTGCTCTAACCATTACAATACTTAATGTTATTCGATTGTGCATTCATTCACTACTTCCTGGTTCCACAGTCGAGGAGCATCAAGATGGGGATACCAGACCGCTGAAGGTGTTTAGCCTGGTTCCGTTAGTATATTTTTATTAGGCGATGCTAGTGGTCGTGGTGTAATGTATCTCCCAATACGCTACATGACATATTGAGGAGCCCCCGCATGCAATATCTTGAATACCAAATAAAGAATTGCAATTTCTATACAAAGCACTGGGGTAAGATTAACCCGCTTGGGTGTATTCGTGATGAACTGTGCAGCACTGATCTGGAAAGCTGGTGATTTATACAGCAGGTCTCCACTGATAAGATATATGCATAGTGAAGCTATTTGCTATACAGCAATATCCATTATCACGTGACCAAATCTGAGTCGTCATTATGAAAGACGTCGGGTGTATTCTCACGCTTATGCAACTATGTCCGACCATGTATCCAGAATCTGTCAATCAGCCTCATTTGCTTTATATCGAATTGGCAGAATACGCAGGCTTCTGAATCAAAAGACCACTGAAAGATTGATTCATGCATTTGTAACGTCCAGATTGGACTATTGTGATAGAGTTTTGTATGGGATCGGTGCACAGCACATTGCACGATTGCACGGAATACAACACTCTGCAGCAAGAATTGTGACACGCACGGAGAAATACAATCACATCACCCCTGTTTTGGCTGATTTACATTGGCTGCCCATTCCTGTTTTCAAGATAATGCACGATTCTGCCCCTTTCTATCTTTCTTATTTAGTCAGCCGTCATGCGCCACCGGCGCCTGTGCACGTGGCCCCACGCACCCGCCAGGGCATGCGCCATATGCAGGAGGTGCGGCTGGTGCCTGTCGACTATTCCCAGAAAACTTTCAGTGCAGGATCTCTTCTTATTCTGCTCCACTGGTGTGGAACGCCCTACCATTGTATGTCCGCACTGCATCTTCAGTTGCTGCTTTTAAGGCCAGGTTGAAGGATTTTCTCCATCGCCTTCAAATGCCTCGTGTAATTATTTCTTGTGAAGCGCTTTGATACTGTTTGACGGTGGAAAGCGCTTTTTAATTTAATTTCATTATTATTATTATCTGTCCACGTGAACTCCAACCCAACGGTCGATATCGTTCGGTGTCGAATACGGTATATCGTCACAATGATAAGTCAATGTACCGTTCGTTCAGGTATACCGTAGGACGATTTTTGCGAAAAAGGACCAGGTTGTGCGAGCCATATTTGCCTCTAAAATAATATAACAATAATATTATTTGGGAATTCATATACCGCACTTGCACCGAGTTGTATCAACTGCACATTGGAATGACTTTCCGCTGAAATGTTAGCAAACGGTAGCGTCGACTATTCAACGGCGGGTTTTGAGACGATTCTGCATCCTTATTCACAAACCTTGGGGAGGATATATATTCTGTATGACTTGGTAGAGTCGTCTTTATCGAACTGATGTTAACGATGCATATGTCACTCACAGACTGTTTAGAAATCAAATTGAAGCATTTCACTATGCGTTTTACCTTTATTTATGTTCATCAACGGGATGGGCAGAGTTGAACAGGTTCAAATCGAATTTTCCGAATAATGCCGGGATCTTATCAGGCCAGGGACAGTAATTTAATGCTAGTTCATCGCCTAACTTGAAGCCCCAACTCCTCTTCGGCATAATCTATCTACGCATTTCAGTTATTAGAATTCCCGTATAATACCTGGAGTTTTGTCTTCTGCAATTTTCGTTGGCTCATCTTCCTTCGGCCGTTTTACTTCTCGTGCGATTGACCCCATCTGTAACAGAGAAGGGAAGATATCTCAACATGATCGATTCAACATGTCACGGCATACTAAACATTGATGGATTAGTTCACAAAAGAGTAGGTAACCGAACCATTCATGGATCCTATATTTTCCCAGGGCACTTAGATAGATTATCTTTCAGGAAGATGATGTGGAGTTCACCTGGAATCTGATTGTGGGTTCGATCCTCATCAGAAACCGATCAGCTTTCTCAGTGTGTCGTCGGGAAATGCACTTCTTCGCCATTGCCCCACATACCCAGATGATAACTGAGGACCTGTGATGAACCTGAGCACAACCTGCCCATGCATTCTGCAACATAATTCCTCCTGGGTCTGTTGGAGTACTTGTCTTGCTCACATGAGAGGGACAATATATGTAAAGCGCCCTCATATTTGGATGGCAGGACAACTTTTGAGAACATATTATGGTCTGGATACAGCATTTGATTGGCCATTACCATTAGCCTCAATTACCCAGAGACAACACACCTGGGAGCCTCCGTGACGTCTTGCATTGTACCGGATACATACGGATCCAGTCCAATGCTTCACTGAAGTTAATTATTATGGCGATGAATGACTGAGGCCAGGACACTAATAATTAAATTTGAACCCAAAATGACCCGCTAGAGTGTCTCAACCTTGACGCTGACTGTTTTCGTAATTTCGTAATTATTACCCTCTAAAACAGAAGAGTGAATTTCACCCTCAATTGGAATTATCACTGAGCGCACTCCGAGATAAGAGTAAATTTTCACTACATTTGAACGAAGTTCCACTCCTAATGAAGTAATGTTCATTCCGATAGAGTAAAGCGCCTCTACATTCCTGTGACAGGGAAAAAATCGAGAACATATATATATGTATGGTCCGGAGACGAAAATATATTGGCCATCAGCCTCAATTATCCAGAAAAAACGACCTGGGAACCCGAACGACGCCTTCGCACGATACCGGATATACATTCGAATGCTGTCCAATGCTTCGTTGAAGTTAATTAGGATGGCGATTATTGACTGACGCGAGGACGCCTCTAATTAAATTTGAACCCCAAATGACCCACTGGAGGGTCTCAAACTCGATGCTGACGTAGTGACGTGCGAGATTTCGCTCCTGATTGAGTGATTTTCACTCTCATTGATAGTCGCTCATATTGAATGTAATTTCCTTCCAATGGAGTAGTATTAACTCTACTGTTTTTATAGTGTATCGTGTATAATTGTTGGTATCAATTTTGAGAAAGCAAAAACATGACAATTGTCGGACGGTCAGTTGTTAGTATTTAGTTCTCAACACGAGAAACAGTTTTTCAGCCTTTCGACACAATTTGCATCTCTCTAAAATTCACCTGGGCTAGGAAAGAACAAACGACCCAACAAACACGGAACGTTTTTGAAGGCGAATGGAAGTGTAAGTGGATCGTTTCGAAATCTATGATGAGAGAACGCATTTCATAGCCCCTAAATCTCCAATTTGGAGTTCCAAATTCATCTCGTTTTTAGGTAATCTAGATCCATCATTTGGGTCCAATGACGTCACAAGGAGAACCCAAATGGTTGTCGCTATTGAATCACACACCAATTGCTGATTTTTTATTCCTCCAAGGGTGGACAGGGCAAGTGAATTTTTATGTCTGAAGTCAATGAATGCTTCAAATCAGGCTCACCGTTCTCGTGTGACAGAGTTTCAAACAAGTTTTTTTTTTCATCGACTTCGCATTGAGCAGGTCTTTTCTGTCCCCTCGTAACATCACAAAGACATTGCGTAATAATAGGTTTGCCTCATTGTTCACCGTCTCATCGACTGGGAGTCAGCTTGTGGGTTGGATTTTCCCAATGAACTGATCAGAGGGAATCATTTTCTTCGTAGTCATGGTCCCCACTTCTATTGGCCTTCGAATGTTTCACTAATGGACAGAAAAAAACTATTTATTGAGAAACACAAATATGGCAGGAACGTTTTCGTTAATTTTATGAGACTATTATATATGAAATATAACAACACTGTTGTCCATATCATACAAAGTGCCGGATTGCTTCAGGCTGTTAGGAATCATTTATCTGACAGGCCTTTCAAAATGTCTGTAGTTACGTTTGGTAAAGGTATTTCTTAAACTGCCTAGAAACATTTTTGTCACATCTGGGTAACTCAACAGAAAATATTTTGGAACATTCTACATCTGCATGTAGGGGATAAATCGTACCTCGATCAAGCGTGTTTTGCTTCTGTCGTCCACCTTCGCGCCATAGTCAAGCAGCATTCGACAGCACTCCCTGTCACACATGGTAGCGCTGATGTTCAAGGCAGTCTGACCCGAGTCGTCTTTAGCATTGATGCACTTACTACCGCCATCTTGGTGGGTCTTCCGGGCATGCACTAAAAGCGTCCGTACCATATCGACTGACCTCGTAGCGCATGCGCAGTGTATCGGTGTCCTGTATCAAAAGTAAAATGTGAAGAAGATGAAATGTCGGATAATTATCAGCACTACTCACTCAACAACATGTTAGAGGAAATCGGTTCTACGAAATATTGACATTTTAAGATGTTGCCTCTAAGCCCCGCCCACTCATGAATATTAATTAGATTACTAGTATGACAAACCATGGGGACCATCTAGTCGTCCACCACCTAAGTGTGGCAGTAACACCTCGTTCCATCTCTCACTCACCTTGTTTACTGATGTCTCCTGAACAAATTTGACGAAAATCGGTTTACCACTAAAGTATGCCACATTAAGGGTGGGGAAGACATAGCCGCCCTGGCCCGTAGCCAGAGAGGAGAGAGGGTTGGGGTTCGTACGAACATTTTTCAAGAAGCGAGGATAATTTTTAAATGAGGGTTGAACTTATTCTTGATCAAAACACTCGGGGAGTGCCGTTTCCGGCTATCTTGAGGGGTTTGAGAAGTCCGGCATCTTTCGGGACGCTCCGCGCCAACCGATAGTGGCGCTATGCTCAGATAGTCGACGGACCCCCTGGGTGAAAGCTGGCCACGGGCTTGCCGCCAATACACTAATTCGATCACCATCTACGTACTGGTGCGCATGTCTGTGCTAGAGCCTACCATACAAATTGCCCAATTGTAACATATGGCAAAATATGGCATCATCATTACTGGGCCTATCATGTTGACTGCTCAAGCTGAATGAACGAGAGCTGCCAATATGCGATCATTGATTTCATTCTTAGTAATGGTTAAAGACGAAATTGCTTATATTTGAACTCTAATCGTTCAGCAGAAACATAAGGCCACTTCGCAATTCTGTAAAATAGCAGATCCGGTCCCTGTAGTAACATTCTCTCAAAGACCAATGGAAGCGATGAACTTGACCCAGAAGATTATGATTCCTTTTGATCAGTAGGCTATATGAAGGAAGTCCAACTCCAAAACTGAATTTGAATCGATAAGACAGTGAAATGAAGCAAACCTATTATTACGTAATGTTTTTGTGACGACACGGAGTAGGATAGATACCTGCTAAATGCGAAGTCAATACAAAGTTTACCTTCCCAATACTCTCTCACACAAGAATGGTAAGTCTGATTCCAATGGAAATTCACATAATTTGTGAGCATATATAGATGCAAGCATTAATTTCAGAGATGAAAATTAACCTGCACGTTTCAATCCAGGAGGAATGATAAATCAGCATGCAATCACAGTGCAATTCACCAGCGACATCTATTGGGCCAATGCGCACTGTCTCAGTAGAATTTCGTGGTTGGCTGAACTAACCATGATCCCCAACCCTAATCCCCTGTCCTAACAATGACTACAATCGAGTCCTTGCAATAACAGTAGCCAATCAGAAAATAACTTCCGATACAGTGCGCGTCAGCTGCATCCATCGTATTTGGGTTCCCCTTGCGACGTCATCAAACTGAAACAATCAATGTGGATAACACAAACACGGGATGAGTTAGGAGCGCCAAATTTGAGATGTAGAGGTTATGAAATACGATATTTTCATTTATGTAAGTTCCAGAACGATCCGGTGCATTTTCAAAAGTGTGGGTTTACACTTCAGTAGGCTTTTAAGATGTGCGTACTGTGATTGGCCCACAAGAATGCTCGTCACTGTGATTAGCCCACAAGAATGCTTGCCACTGTGATTAGCCCACAAGAATGAATGTCACTGTTATTAGCCCACACGAATGCTTGTCACTGTTATTAGCCCACACGAATGCTTGTCACTGTGATTAGCACACACGAATGATTGTCACTGTGATTAGCCCACAAGAATGAATGTCACTGTTATTAGCCCACAAGAATGATTGTCACTGTGATTAGCACACAGGAATGTTTGCCACTGTGATTTGCCCCCAAGGATGCTTGCCACTGTGATTAGCCCACAAAGATGCTTGTCACTGTGATTAGCCCCCACGAATGATTGTCACTGTGATTAGCCCACAAGAATGGTTGTCACTGTGATTAGCCCACAAGAATGCTTGCCACTGTGATTAGCCCACAAGCATGCTTGCCACTGTGATTAGCCCACAAGAATGCTTACCATTAGCCCAGGCACACATGGATTTCGAGTGGAATCTTCACATTCATAAGTACTGCTCGTATAGTTCAAAACAAGTGACTGATGATTTCAGGCGTGTGAAGACACATATTGAATGCATCAGTTATTATATAGCCCCCTAATTGTGTATTTGTAATCCCATCGGGCAATTGTAGTCACATGATATTGAATTGAAAACACTATTACATGATCGTGAATTAGAGTTGCCATTAAACATACTAATTTGCCAAGTTGGTGTTCGTCGAGTGAAATATGATTTTCCACCTTTCATGACAAATGAAAATATTTGTTCTATCGCGTACAAATTATACATCCATCATATGCAGTGTACGATTGATGAACAATGCAATTGCATTGCGGAGCTTTGTAATATCGGAGCGTTTACGCCACGTCCCTACCGTTGTTACTCTCAGATATCTCAGGATCTTCAGACCTGCGTCCACGCAAAATCTTATTCGGTAATATATCAAGTTCCAGACAACATTGTCCTCATAATATTTAATTGGACGAGCGTTGGTCACGCGTCATGTGGTATTTTTCATTCTGGTATATTTTGTTCAAAACGAATAATTCTCCATTTCAGACCTGCAAATATTTACCGGACACGCATGTACGATCACCATGGGAATGCTGCCGCATTCCTTACCATTATTATTAGGTAATAAAATGTGTTATTGCCTACATGATGGTCAGGAAAGGTAGGACTATCGATTGAGTGTTGAGCACGCATTCTCATGCTGAAAGATATCATCGATCACAACAATACTCGAATGATGAGGGAGGTCTGATGTTCAGGCCCAAGTTTGGGTATACCGAAGGCTCCAGTGAGCCTAATAGTAATGAGGACGCGACAACTGACAATGAGGATTACTCGTGTTATTCCACATGTACACGATAGCTTTCAGAGACAGTATAACAGTAAGTTAGTGTCGGATTATGGCGTTGTATTTGTTGCCGATAATTGGCGTGGGAATCAACGAGACTCACTTCGATAGCCATTGTCTCTTCGATAGGATCAGATAAATAGTTCAATCAATCTAGAATGGTTTCGCAAACGGAGGCGAAAAAACATCTTATTTTATTTTCCCGATACGGCTCGAGTACAACTAACGTTCTCATTTTGATGTAGAGGGCTGTCAGTACAAGGAAAAAAACACATTCGCTTCAATAATACCGATTCAACTGAAACGAGTGGGTAAAGTACGGAGCGCTCGGGCCAAGGCCACATCGTTCAAACCTGCGGCGTACTTAGTCACAAAATTTATCCACAGTAATGAACCCGCTGATAAAACGTGCCATCAAAAACGATCATTACGTCAACGCATTGAACAGGGGTTCTCCGTCTCTCCATAAAATATATCTTCTTATAATATTGTCGTGAACACGGTAGTTATCGTGTTGAGCCGGCATTCCATAGGTACGGATGCGGATGCGGCAGAAAACATAGAAGTCTGATTTGCGTGAAGCACATATAAGAAAAGGGTTCAAATAGGCTGCATTCGGATTGTACAGATCAAGGAATGTCCAATAGCTGCGAAAACTCATATGGATAAAATGGAACGAACGCGCAGTACCGGAAGATACCACGCGCACCAATGCGGATACGGATCCGGATACGGCAAATCTATTTCATGGAATATCTCTCTCCTAAAACCGTTCAACGTCTATTAATACATGCGCTGGTACATAGTTATAGCTATTCCATCTCATCATAAAGTTTATTCCTTTTCTGAAAGTATCATTCTTCGCAGAAATGCGATTTTCAAATTTATTCCGCATCCGC
>JAODTT010533062.1:0-17545 GCA_025400115.1 Pentamera pediparva
GACTGTTGTACCGAAACCAGTCTTCGAGGGCGGAGTACAATCTTGGCCTGAGCATTCCAGCTTGAACCATCGAATAAACGAATAACCATATTATATTGACATAGATTGTGTGTATGCTATTACCGATTGAGTCGAACCTGCGCCCATAGCGGCTGAAACTTACTCCTCGGGATTGTCGATTGTTGTGCACCAGATATTATTATTATCATAATAAAACGAAGCGTCAAGCGTGTGAAAGCATTGGCATAAGTGATATATGACATATATATGCACCTCTCTGCACAGTTCACGGGATGATCACATAAATATACTTCCGTTCTTACGCTCTTTCATAAATATGCCAGGAAACATACCTCATCGAATGCCGTAGGATCAATTGACAAATACGACCAAAAAGAACATCTATATCGCCTAGTCTGTCCACGTTCAGATCCCTTCTGTATCGTCGGGGATGAATCCAACGTCCTATTCCTGGTCAAATGTGGAGACTCATAAACACAACATGTTACATTTTAGGTATCAATTCATTAGATGAGGTCTCATTATTGACATACTTGTCAAACGGAGGATCGAACCTATAGAGTCCCGGTGGAGGTGCATACCTCGATACTGCACTTATTGTCAGCTGCGAACCCCACATCAAGTAGACGGAATACAAGACAAAGCCTCTCGTGTACTTGTGGTTGTGGAGGTAATTCAACGCAGACAGTGACCTGCGAATGGTCGACCTCTCGTTATGCCCTGCTTCAGTCTCTCGTGCTAAGCGACTCCGGTATAACCCGACCATGGAGCTATTATAGTAACTGGAGAGAACATCACCTCACGCTCCATGGTAAAATTAGGAGTGCAGGTAGTGAACACAAAACCAAAGTGCCGTGCTGTGCTAATCGTGATACACACTGGATACACGCTTGGCATGTGTAACGTCTCCATAGAAACGAGACAGCTATGAACCCGTTATTTGCATGGCGCTTACCCACGCTGCTTCATAGTATACCCCGAGCGCTAGTGTAATTGCGTGGCAGGTTGGGGAACCACTGCAGTAAGTGTTGCCCTGACTTCAAAACGAGCTG
Source organism: Pentamera pediparva (assembly GCA_025400115.1). Lineage (NCBI taxonomy): Eukaryota > Metazoa > Echinodermata > Holothuroidea > Dendrochirotida > Phyllophoridae > Pentamera > Pentamera pediparva. The sequence goes on from JAODTT010533062.1 coordinate 1,074, forward strand.
AGTCACTACGGAGGAGCAGTCGTTCAGAAGAAAAATGTATTGCCTGCACAATGCAATTTTGGAGGAGCTGCGCGAATTTTTAGGTACTGCCAATCAAACAAATTCTAGGCTGCTTGACCCGCGGTGTTGGATGGCTGAATGGGTGTGGTGAATCTCTAAATTGTTGAATCTTCACACGAAGAAATGATTCCTCATGACTTTACAACTCTTCCGTACGCTTCTGGGTTCATGTCGTAGTTTCAAATTGCCACGCAACGTGAATAGGCGACCAGGTGGAAGCCGGCGCTCTTACCACTGTGCCAACCACTTCATGTTATGAATCTCGCATGCCGCCTCTATGACCATCTTCATGAGAGATTACATAAGTGCGGATGCGAAGGAGGAACATTTTTTCAGGAGGGAAAAAATGTATGATGATGTGGGAAGAAATCAAATATGCAGCAGCGCATGGATGATGGATATGGACGCTCACTTGTTTCCTCTTGCGGAATGCGGCATCAATGCCGCATCGGTACGCGTTGGTCGTTCCATTTCATTCGAATAATCATTGCCACTATGCTCCAACCAAGCACTACGTGGCCGCCCCGGTGGGTGACTCCAACCCACAGGACCTGTCAGGACGCGAAACACGGGATCGCCCGCCGGGAGGCGCGCCATATGCCCAAAGAAGCGCAGTTGACGATCACGAATCAGGCAGCTGATCCTCACCATCTCCTTCTCCTCAAGTACCCTGACGTTGGACACGCGGTCCTGCCAGCGGTATCCAAGGATACGGCGAAGTGACGGAGGTAGTCAGGAAGGAATCCAGTCTCTGCCTCATCCCAACAGTGAGCGTCCACGCCTTACTAGAGTATAGCAAGACTGGAAGCACAATTGAGCTGAAGACACGGAGCTTGGTTCCTTTGCTCGGATATCCGTGACCGCCATACGCCACTATCCAGTGGCTTCATGATACCATATGCTAGCCCGAGGCGTCTACTGACCTCAGGCTCGCAAGACACAGTGTCACTAATGACATACCCAAGGTAGACAGGAGACTCAGTGATATTCACGCTCTCATCCAACACGTGCATCGACTCAACAGCGCAATTTAAGGCATCACCGAAGGACTGGATCATGGTCGTAGTCCATGACACGTCCCAACGGATTACCCTCACGACTAAATGTTCCAAGGGTATCAACCAAAGAAAGCGAAGCAGCTTCATCTGCAATGTCCAGGTCAGAAAACCTGACTTCACCAAATGAAGCCCCACAATCCGTGACACCCACAACCCTCTCCATAATCCTGTCCATATACAGGTGTTGAAAAGTGTAGGAGCTAGTGTACAGCCGTGCCTAACCCACGAAACACCGGGAAAGAAGTCAGAGACCCCCAGCACACTTCACAGCACTCTCAGTACCAGAATACAGGGATTATATCAGTTGCACGAGATGCGTTGGCACACCGCGGTGATCGAGGATCCTCCAGAGCTACACACAGAGTAAAAAGGCTCGCGAAAGTCGACAGGACAAGGAGGGCCAAAATGCGATCCGCATGGGACTTCTTTTGGAGTAGAACCAGGCAGCCCGAATACAGCTTATTCAGGCATTTTCCACGAGTGTTCTAAAAAAAACGCACTGATGGAATCTCGCCCTTACTCACCTTCACATCGCGTCCGAACAATTTGAGGTACAGATAGTGCTCCGGGGACACCAGGGCCTCTGCATGTGGCGACAATGAAAATCTGGAACGTGTATTCTGTGTCTAAGTCGAGGCCATTTATGGTGGTAGAGAGGTTCAGGCCAGCATCGATGAGTGTCTTTTCCGTGGACTCTTCGTACTTGGAGTACCTTAAGATATAACTCTGAACAGTGTTGTCTCCAATGTCAGTTTCTCTGTTCCATTCCGGCCACGACAGGGTCAAACTGCTGGAGGTAACATTTTCGATGACCAATACGGTAGACGAGTCCTCATAGGAGAGTGCATCTGTGTTGGTGTGGAACGATAAATACGAAAATTGAATATTTTCTCATTGCCTTTCTTTTCCTGGATGCCATCCTACACCAACCAACGAGGCAAATCGTACATCATATTATTATAAATGAGCCACTTCTAATTTGTTCGCAAGTGCGCATGTTCAGAGGTAATCTCTTTCAATGAATGTTTTACTGTTCCATAGACACAAACCCAATGTAACCCATTTCAACCATTTGAGTACATTCCCGAGAAGTTACTCCCGAGAAGGCAGCGGAGAGGCAGCGGAGCGTGTTTGAAGCGCTTCCAGGCCTCATGGTGCCAATCACCATATCAGAGGGCAGTCTTCACACACTCCTTTTCTCTCGCATCCGCCGGTCGGAACTGTTAGTGTACGCACAGTGTCTTGTAATGAACCCTTTGAGTCCGACGTTGTTTCCGAGAAGGCACCGGAGAGACAGCGGAGCGTCTTGAGGCGCTTCCATGCTTCGAGGTGTGAAATTATCGTTTGTTCTGGGGTTGAAGATCCTATCTCCAATGTTTCATGAGAGCAGGATTATCGATTATTTGAGTGAGCTTTCAAAGGTGTGTTTGCACCTGATTAGGGTAGTGTGTGCGTATATGGTAACACCCCTATGCTCCGATCTCCCAAAGTTCCGACATCTCTTTGTTCCGTCCAAGTGCATGGCCGTGCCTGAACCATATTGATGTTTCTCATTTCCTTCACTTATTTTCTTCCAATATAAACAGGACATCAAAATAGTATTATAAAAGGATGTTAATAATTAAATGTTAATATTCAGAAAGGAAAGAAAGAAAATACACACAGAAAAAATTAAAAAGGAATTACCTACAATAAATATTTGAGATTACCAATGTGCAGATGGAGAGCAGCACGATAAATAAAGCTATTCTCGTACACATTGATTCCAAGTGTTATAGACTTACCAAACAAGATATGCCAATAAAATACAGATCACATGATAACCTAAACCTACCTGACGGTGAACACGATTCGTCTTGCATTGTCTGAAAAAATAATAATATAAAAAGGACGAAAGGGGCCGAAGAATACATATATATTTTTCAAAATGTACCTACGGTCTAATTTATCTAATTAAAAACATCAGTCAGTTAGTATATGTGACAAAAGAAACTGAGAACCTTAGAAGTTGGAGTTCATTGACGCGTTTTTCATACACATCATATCAGCCTACTTGCAAACGATTATTCACCAGGGGTTTTATAAGATTAAATTCAAGTGATACACACAGCCGATCAGTACGGTTACTATTCTCATGGCCATATCACTGTGACCTCTATTAGTAGTTACTGCGGGCTTGTGATATAACACAGCTTCCTGATCCTAACTGATGATCGGTATATCCCGGCCTATACTGTTCGATTCTATACAATTGCTATGGGTCCGGGAAGAAGCAATGACTAATGAAGGGACCCTGTGTTTATCGTGGATGAGCACCGGCTATGATTCGCCTTGGTTTTTCAAATGATATACAGGCAGGGATGTAACCAATCCGACAACCTGCTCTCGGGACCGCCATTTCACGTTCCCGACTGACGATCAGTAAACTACAGGACACGACCACTTTGCCGGAACCTGGAGGAGCGACGGATGCGTGTCCAATGTGGAAGCTTACAGTCGAACAAAGAGACTTATTGCATGTTCCACGAAACGATCCCATGAATGTCCACTACATGACAACATAATTTACCGGGATTCCAGGAAGACCAAGATTTCACCAATCACAACTAAAAGTAAAGTACATTCACCGAGGGTGAACCCGCCAGGTGCTTGCCAGCTTGCTGGAATCGAAAACGGGACATCTCGCGTTACTGAAACCGCCTCCGCGTTTGAACACGTGTCAAGAAATATTGCGATCGTCAGACAGCTGATACTGACTTGGCTATGGACATCAGATAATTATTCGTAACTTCAACTCACCGTTAACACGGCGAAGTTACCGAGACGATCACAGTGACAGACGGTCTGTAGTCCTCCAGAAACCAGTTCACATCCGTCCTCGGACCAATGACCTTCCTTGGTCCCTGACGGAGGCTCCCAAACGACGCATGCTCGGTTGACAACAGCTTCGTATTCTTTCAATTGCTACAAAGTGAAAGAAGACATTTACGCCAATGTATGTATGAGTCGTCAGGATGATGACGATGTGAATGGAGATTTCAGGGAGGGATTATTTACTTACGTCCTTATTGAGAAATTGTGCTACGATCGGAGTGCTCAGAGAGAGGGAACCGACCGTGGAGTCTCCAAAAGTCGCGGAGATCACTTGACTCGATACTGCTTTTCTTATCGCGGTGTCGTCTTGTGGAAGAGTCTGTGTCGTCTGAAAAAGCCGCGCGTCGTCAAAGAGGACAAAACTGACAGGTACATTTGCCATGTTTTCTGCAATTCAAATGGAAATATCTATTTAAAATGCATTTACTTGATGTACAGAAACATGTGAACAGTAGTTTCAAACAACTATATCCAACCCTCCATGTCGCGAGTTCAGGAAGCGAATGCGACATAGCAGAAGAGCGGTGTTCAAATGGTCAGTCACAAGACCACCATAGCAGAGGTCGAAACTGCGAGTAGCTCCGAGATCTGAACCGTGCTCGACGGAGCGTGACGTTACATCCACGTCACTGCTGCGTGCGTATCCACCAAGTGCAGTGTAGACTGTAGATGTCCCTTTGAATCTTATTAGTCATTTCTGAGGAGGGCGTGATTGCAGAGCGTGGTTAAGCGCTTCCCAGTGTCAAATGGTTCAAGGTCGAAGATTCAGCGAGGGGAGCGACGAGACGCTGACACAACGTACATAACCGAGATATTAGAAGACGAACATCCATTATACAATACTAGGACTCCACACTGCTCTTGTTAGACTTGTTAACACTAGTGACTGACACGATGTTACTCACTGTTCCGGCCGCTATACACAGTTGGTTGGTGCAAAGTCAACCATTTATAGGCTCCATAAAAGTAACAAAACGAAGGAGATGATTGTTGATTTCCGTAGAGTATAAGGTCATGATCCAACTTTATTTTAGGACAATGCTAGTGGAGTCGTGGCAGGACTTCAGGATATATTCAGCTAGAACTTAATATTACATTGACCAAGGTATATATTTTGTATGTTTCTTTTGTAATATTCAATATTTTGTCTCAACAAGTATGAGATCAGAATGTTTCACACATACCTTTTTGCCATGAAGTATTGTTGGCTCACTTACTCACTCACTTAATCATGCCATGGCCCGAATGACCCACATGCTGAATTGTGCCGGTGCAACTTGCGCTCGAGGGAAGAAAGGAAAGAAAGAGAAGGGGCGGTGCGAGAAAAACACAGACAGAGACTGACAGACAGACAGTCAGGCAGGCAGACAGACTGTCAGATGGACGGACAGAGCCTTTTTTTATCAGGCTTATTACATGAAACCACACACAAATACGGATGTCCTTCCTCATGTTGCTTCTCATTAGGCAGCGGCTTCCTATTGACCCTATCCCGAAGTATCTCCATTTTCACGAATAGAAGCATGGATGACCCTAAATGCCCATGTCTCCTCAACGAGCATAATGTGGCATTTTAGCCAAAGTCAATCAATCCAGTTGATCTATGGAATTATCTCCGTATTTATCATTAGTTCATTACCTTCCTGAGCATTTTCAATGATTTTTGGTGGTAAATAGAGGGACGCCGTGAACCCGTCTTGGATAACTCCTTGATCGCCGTTATACAAGCTCGTGCGCTCCTCCGTCAACCCAGTAATCTGTCCCTCGTCTCCAGAGAAGGGGGCGAAAGTGACCCCTCTGGTTATGCCGGGATCCAGTTTAACAGCCATTACCACGATATTCTCCTGGAATTGGGTAAAGTTCCCAGGATTCTGTTGCACGTTGGATAACTGTCGATCCAAAGATGTGACTAATCCAGCTCCAACCCCACCAAGAGTCTTCTCCAGCTCTGCTGCTTCTACGTTCATGATGTTGTTGACACACCCGATGACGGACGCAGTAACCTATAGGAGAGATCGGAGGTATGGGAACATGTATCTGATGGTTATTAGGTGAGACGTTAGGAGTTCCCCGACGGAGGGGCGAGTTCCCCAACGGAGTTTCGGCAGTCCTACGCCCCAAAGTGCACCTCACCCTACCCCTTACAACAAAGCCTACATTTTCTTGTATTTATTTACCCCTTTCTCAATATGTTTTTTTCTCTTTTCGTTTCTTCCCATTCTCTCGCTTTTTTCATACTTCGCTCCTCGATGTATTTTCGATTTGCTCCCCGACGGTGGACAATGCTTCCCGACCATGCACCTCTCTGCCGTCATCCCTAGAACTCACGGCACTGAACAAAGAGGGCTCAATAAGGGGCACATACAAACACCCACATGATGGACACGGTATCTTTTTTGTAGAGACAGGGGAACAGCTCTGGGATCGTCTGCGTCTACTGGTTAACATGGCAGGGGACAACGATATCGTTGTGGAAATATGGATGAGGCAGCATATTGCGGTTCGATGCCAATGTTTATACATTGGTTCTCAAAAGTAGGCACGTCAAGATCAAGTTTCGTATCCATGTGCTATGAACTACGTCTCTAATTGTCAGATGCAGGGAAGCTAGAAAATCCCACACGAATGCACAGTTCTCTAAGACGTACCTCCGGGGATACGTTCCCATTATCGACGATTGTTTCTAATATCACTGTAATGTCGGTGATTTCCTCAACCTCCAAATCTTGCTGCTGCCTTGTAACCAACGCCAGATCCAACGCCAACTCCCCGATATTCTCATCGGTAACATCTGTCTGCAAATCGAACAAAATACTCTGTTGCAGTTATGGCAGCTATGAGTTGTACATACCATGAACATGATGGAAACCAACGCAAAGCAAGTGACTAGTGTAGGGGAAGTATAATAAAGCATATCCTATCATTGCACAAAATAAACAAAATACAGGAAATACCGATATCCAAATATACTTCCCTCCATCCCCACAATGATAGTTATTAACAGATATCACAAGAGATTCTTGGTAAGAGTAAATGGCAAATTATTCCGGTACTTCGATTCATTTGTTTTCGCAAATTGTAGTTATTTCCTGTATGTCAGACAACAGGATACTTTCCCTTAATGAATCTGACAATATTTAGCCACCTAACTCTATCTACTAGGCTTATCTATCAATTCACCTAAACTACAAGAAGCATTTTGACAACATTTTATGATTTTGGCTTGTCATATCGCGCTGATCTCGATCTGCTGCATACCCACGTTGTGTGGGTGATGAGCTATACCAATGACCAGGGGTAATATCGTGTGAAGCGCTTCGAGGCCTTGACATAAGGCGCTATATAAGTCTCCAATATTATTATTATTATTATATCAGAACAGAGTGTGACGCGTAGAAAACCAGGAAGCCAACATGCCCAATGACTCCTTGACTGTTCTCATGACTTCTCACCTGACCGCATAGCCATATGGATCACGTACTCATTATGGGGAACCCACATACTAAGTATGATCTTCAACTATCCTGATCGAGTTGTTCACAAGCCAGGAAAATTGAACAAAAACAAAACAATTGGGTTCATGTGCTCCCCACAAGTAAGCTGTCTAACCAAATTTCATCCTGATAGGTTCGAGCATCACAGACTTATTATCTGGAGTGACACATGCATGCCTTGGCGCTGAGGCAGAAACACCGATCCACGAGCAAGATGTAAAAGTAGACAACTAGAGGACGCAGGGGAACACATCTTCAGGAACCTCAGAGAAATTTACTGTCGTGTTGACGACCCAAAATTTGCAAAAAAATCAATTGTTCACAATCTTCCAATTTCTCCTCAAACTTTACCTGGTCCATACCAAAAACAACACCAGATATACCAAACAAGATACGGAACACACACACCACACGCACTCGCACAAAACACACGCAACACATGGTACGATGAATAAATTCTTAGACCGCGTTTTCCAATGGATACAAAGCGCTAAGAATAAACAGATACAAGAACAAGAACAGAAGAGTATAACGAACTTTAACAAACAGATGCGTCTTGAATTGTTTTTTCAAAACACGGAAGTGGAACCACTATTAGTAATGTGCGATGAAAGAGCATTCCACAACCGCGGGGCAACAATAGAGAAAGATCTTTCACCAGCACACGAAATGGTGCGGTGCGAGTTGTGGTAAATTAGTTCGGTGCGAGTTGCGGATGTTGTGAGGATGGGTCCTAGTTTTAACGAGCCTAATCAAGTAGTCGGGGGGCCTGCCCAGTAAGAGATTCGTGGGTCAAACTATGAGTTCTATATTCAATGCATTGAGGGATGCGAAGCCAGTAAAGATCCCGAATTAATGGAGTCGTGTGAGTGTATTTGGGTTGCTGGAAAATCAGACGAGCTGCTCTGTTTTGCAGAAGTTAAAGGCGATTAGGATTGCAAGCACTAGTATTGTTTAGAAGAGAATTGCAGTAGTCGACAGAAAAAACACACACAAAAAAAACATACTGTCATGACTGAATCAGTAGATTCCACTGACTTTCGAGGCGAAAATGTCTTACATTAGTCATTCTGTCAATTTCCTCCTCCACCTCTTCTTTCGAGAGACAATGCTGCTCAGGTGTCCCCCATACTCCTCCGGTACATAGTCGTCTGGCCAACGGTTGGTTGGCTGAAAATAAAAAACCTAATATGCAGGTCTGTCCACAATCCATACTCCAGCAAAGTGCCCAACTGTCGATTAATATTACGATATACCCGCACATCGCCCTTCGATTCACGAGGCAGAGGCCAAGGGGCGTATTGAATAGAGAGTGATATGATAAAAATAGCCAGGTCGTGTTGGGTAGACAATTATTTGTCGCTCGATAACCCGGAAATTATGCATTTTTTCGCCTACAAATTCTAGTACCAAAAAACATTGTAATTAGGGCGGCAATATATGCCAGCAAGTAGCAACTGATGAGCTTGGACCGATGGCGTCAAATGCATGACGTCATGGAGACCCAGTAATGTTCGATATTGTTACTGTACATAATGATATGCCGATGCGAAACTTAGTCAGCGAATATAACGTGAAACTATTTCTGTCATGACGTCAAGCAAACGCCACCATCGACTTATGCACTTGCAATTGCAAGACGATATGGCTGTTTTGAGAAAACAACAAGTATATGGTAACTTACGGTTAGTCATCTCTTCTCCACAGGTTTCGGAGGATTTTGCTGTTTCCTCAGAAGGCGTTGCCGGGAATGTCATGTAAACACCGGAGTAGCGTAGAGACTGCGATTGACAATGATTGCTGGCTGTTGAAAAGGATCGGTCTACAATGTATATAATGTAGCAAATTGATCCACGAGGTGTGTAATGCAATGAAGTATATGGGACAGAAAGAGCACTGCGATGTATACAACGTTCCGAAAATGGTCCATGGGCCTATTGTTCAAGGTGCAGACAAATGATCCACAATGATCCACAATGAAGCACAACAGAGTGAATATTGTATATAGTGCACCGTAAAGCAATGCTCCGCGTTGGATCAGATACCCAGTACTCCATATGCTCAATGAGCCAGCTCATGGTTGCATGTGCGCATGCTCACTACTAAACAGGGCCTAGTGTACATCTAGGAATTCCCACATATCGCTATACCGCTAATTTTTGAAATTTGGCACAATACCCCAAAGTTATATTGTTTGGCCCAATGCGTCGTTATTTCGCCATCATGCTCCCATGAAAATGTTTCAGTAAGAGTACGCTGAGGAGAATGGGGGTGCCGTCATTGGGTATATCTCGAGCTGGTGCTTATAGTCATCAGACTACATTCATGTGAGGCGCCACGACCGGTTCGCGATCCGCGTATCGTTTTTTGTTGTCGAACATTGAATCACTGAGTGGTTGTTCCATTTGGTTAAACGCTTGCTTTGCACGACCAGGGGATACCTACGGGATGAACTGTACATGTTGCCATCTCGAATGGGATTCAATCTGGAAGTCTACAACTAGGCAATCGAAGTATTTGGGGGTCTGATGTATTGGCGAATATATGAGTGGGCATTGGTTGTGCTGTCTTGTGCAACAAGTTATATATAACCACGAACTGTGTGAGTAAGCCTACGCGAGAAATCCTCGTTTTTGCTTTCAAGTTTCAAGGTCTAGTAGGTCAGTCACTGCCTTAGGCAGGTACGTTGCATCTGTTATCCCCATATATAGTACATGTAATTTGTAGATAGAACCTCAATAGTAGGTGCCTTTCGGCGGGTGGGACTCCGGTGTCCTTCAAACCGAGGCCTATGTATTGGGTTGCACGTTCAGGTCATATCAGGAGTTTGTCGTGTTAAGTAATAAGGTAGGCCTATTACCTCCAGTACTGTAGATGACCGGCAAAGATGTGTCCGTGATATTATCAGTTTCTCTGAAGCCACCCTTCAAAGCGACGACTTCGAACTCATAGATAGCATTAGGAGCGAGATCGAACAGAGAATGATGGAGACTGAAGCCCTTTGTAATCTCTTTGATTGGCTCTCCTCGCCTGCGGTACCTCAGCAGATAGCCGGACACCGGCCCAGCTCCGCTGTCCCTCATCATGTCCCAGTCCCGCCACGTGACCTTGACCTCTCCAACGGGGAGAGACTCGAAGGAAATGACATCCTCTCTGTCGTATGAGAACCTCGGGTACACTGACGGAATTACGGAGAGAGAAAATGAAAGCTTTCGTCGTGATACAAAAAATTCTACATTATTTCTTTGACACAGACAATACATGTTTTACTGTGATACATTCTCCCATCTCGTCTTGTGGTGGAATTGAGTGTTCAAACAACTGAGCTAATTGCTCAGATAGATTCGGTACTCAGAATGTAATTGGCGAACTGCCCGAATTGTATAGGAGAACTTAAGACAAAATTCTGACGTATAGCCAGTAAGCATCTCGCACTTCCGTCGAATGCTACTTTGCCGCCCTGAGGACAAACTCGCTGTTCTGACTTCTGACCCTATGTCAGTGGTATTGAATCATACCTTACAACAAAATGTATGATGAAAGGAATGCTGAAAATGGGAGAGCCATGCCAATAGACAACACATCGATCAATGAATCAGATTACATCGAAACAGCTGCCGAGGAACAATTAGAGTAGCCCCAATAAAGACCAAAATCACTGACAAACTGTGTTAACAATGGGTATTTCGACCCAGATCGAAAAAAGCATTCCTGTGAGTAGGGGAAAGGAGTAGAACAACCAAAAGTGTGAGATCCTCACCTGCCGCGCAGGAATCTCTGGGAGTTTCCGATCCCGGGCATGGTACTGATGACTGAGGTAATGTATTAGGGGTTAACGGGCAGTTCCCTGGCGATCCTTCACATGGTCCTCGTTCGCTCCTCACTATCCTAATGATGCCACCTGGTCCGAACGGGTGCCCGAAACGGCGTCTGGAGAGTAGGTGACGTGAGACGATGAAGATCGGCTGGCCACTGCCCCAGGGAGGGGTCACTCCGGACAGACTAGTTAACCTCCCTCCAAGATGCAGGGGATGCTTTTCACCACAACCTGAAATTAAGGAGAGGTAGAAATGTATGGAGAGTATTAGCTCATAAGTTTATTTCATTGAGGCCTTCTTTCTTATTGAAACCATGCAAAATCCTAAATACAAACCCGTGCGGATCTCTTCACCAGACAGGAAGTGAGAAGTTGGGAAAACCTAATTTTGGAGGTAGTGACGCTGCTGGGTTTCATATTATATTCTTGCTTCCATTTCGTTCCGGATGAGATCAGTCCAATTGCCTCCAAAATTGAAAACCTCTATCTACTGAACTTTGAAGGTATAGAACAACAGTAGAGGATCTACATATAAAATGCAGGAAATCATCATGAATTGTGTTTTTCGGATGAACATGATAAGATCGCAGTCTTGTAGAGTTGTTATAGGCAATGTCCTGAGGTGAAAAAACTCATCTGCTTATCCTAGAACAACCAATGACATCGCTTTATTGCTATGTGTGGGATTCAACCCACCTCTGGAGTAGCTGTATGGGCAGTCAATAACACATAGTCTAATATACGTCCACAAAGCTTTCCACCCTTCTGAAGGAATGTTTGTTGTTATTCGTCAGAAGACGAAGCTGACATCTTTCTCCATGCCATTCTCGTCTGTCGGTAGCCTTCTTGAGCAACTCCGGCATCGCCACACCCGTCCAGTGTTTAATGTTGTCTGCCCAGCTTCGTCTTTGTGGACCTCTGCTGCGGTTCCCTGAAGGATGGTCCTGGAGAGGCTGCAATGTTTTGTGATGTGGCCAAACCATACAAGTTTGCATCTCTTAACTGTAGAAAGGAGTGGTTCTTGGGAGCCACCAGGCGTTTGATCATGTCGTGAACATGTCGTTTGTCCTATGTTCAGTTCTGTCCTATGTTGAGCAGTAGGATAGCAATGACGAGTGACTTGAAAAGACGGATGTTGGTAGTGAAACAGATTTTGCTCTTCCAGATCCTACTCAGTCTGGCCATTGCTGCTGTGGTTGATGCAATCCGAATGCGGATCTCTGCCATGCTAGTACAATATTTGATTGAAGTTGCTCCAAGGTATTCGAAGCTGGAGACGTCACATAAGAGCACCTCATCAGCGGCGTAGCCAGAGAGGAGGCAGGAGTGCTTGGTTGCCCCCAATGGAATAACTGTATTTAAGCTTGGATGCTTTGCTCTGCTATTCACCATCATCTGGGATTTGTGTCGATTCCCATGCCAAAGTTGTTAGCTACTGTCGTCAGTTTGTTGGTCAGGTCCTGGAGTTCGTTGACGCAGACAGCCATCAGATCAATGTCATCAGTTGTCTGAAAGATTTCCCCAAGTTGATTGCTCAGAAGAACTGCACTACTAGCATGTTTATACAGTGCTAGAATGACCCGGACAAGTCCTTTGTCGATGTTGAAGTCTCTGAGGTCCGCCCAGAGGCCATCATGCAAAACTCTGTCAAAAGCCTTCTTGAAGTCGAAGAAGTTGTGGAAAAGGTCACGTTGGTGGTGGAGGTGCTCCTCGATTAGAATTCGGCAGTTGGAGATTTGCTCAACTGGACTCCGACCAGCCAGTATCTCCTCGGCCCTTGAGTTCAAACAGTTGAGCATGACACGCAGCATAATGTTGCTGGGGTGACTTGTTAGGCTGATGGTCCTGTCATCTTGGCAGAGCCTAGGATTACCCTCTTTCAGCAGAGCAATTACCAGTGACTGTGTCCATTCCTTAGGCCACTTCTTCTGGTCCCAGATTGAGTGGTACGTTCCATTGTCATCTCTTCGCCACCGTTCTTCAGTATTTCCGCTGGCACGTTGTCTAGTGCTTGATGAACCCGTGGGATACTTGTTATTCAATTTTAGGAGATTCGACCTTTTTTCGCACCTTTTCTGACAGGAGGGTACCGGTACCCTTCTGATTTTTTTTGCAATTTGGTCACCTCTTAGAATAAAACCAGGTGTATCCGACTAAAAATTTGCGATGATTCTAAATCTGAAAACCGCATTTGGGCACTTTGTTGCGTTTGTGAGATAGTGTGTACTGTATTTTCGGACTAGCGACTCGTTTTTTCGTTGCCCCATACCGATAACGGTACTGTATTTTCGGACTAGCGACGTGTCGGACTAGCGACTTGTCGGACTAGCGACTCGTCTTTTTGCTCCCCCATACTGATAGTGTGTAGCCTACTATATTTTCGGACTAGCGACGTGTGGGACTAGCGACTCGTTTTTCCTATGCCCTATACCGATAGTGTGTTATGTATGTTCGGACTAGCGGCGTGTCGGACTGGCGACGTGTCGGACTAGCGACTTGTCGGACTGTGTCGGACTGACGACCGAAATTAAAAATATTGATGTCTGCCTTACAATATTATCTCTTTGAGTCCCACCTGTTTATTTTCCCAAATTTTCTACATGAAAAATATAAAGAAAGTAAACGAGTAAGGTAAACGAGAATTCCAAGCGGAAGTTAACACAAGTTAAAAGCGGAGCTTAGCTTAAAGTCATCGAGATTATAACCCTGATTACGCACTACATTGGCGTTCTTCATGACTTGAAGAACTCAATCAAGCTTCTCCCTCTTGGCAGGTAGGATAGGGTGTTCATGACTCTCTTCGGCACTGTAGCGTACTGCTAGTAACGAGCTAATTTTCTTGAAGCTTTTTTGACCTGTAGTGAAGACAATCACATAAGCTATACAACCAGGACAATATAGACTTGAATTCTATCTTACAAATAGATGAAGATACATGATCAGCAATTGCTTCGAGCGCGCGCGTTTGATGGTCGGTAATACAGACTGAAACAAAATACCGTATAGTCTGGTCTTGTTGCTCATCCCCTCTCTTTCACATTTCGTTTTTCTCTGGTTTCGCTCTTAACCAGATGTATATGAGCTTGCAACCAATCGAAAAATATGACGTCCAAGAGTGAATGAATATAAACGCTATAAGTGTATCACTCCCATTATCAGGGCTGTCGTTATAGTTCATATGGTTGATAAGAGTAGGAGTCACGTTCCTGCGAACCTAATCACAATGGAGAAATGGGTCATAATTTAGCTAATGGCCTTATATTTGTAATGACTATTTAATTATTAATGGTACGCAGGAGAAAATCTCATCAAAATGTCCGATTTAGTTTTTCGACTCTCATGCAGCCACAGGTATATTTCTGTTATATCGGTAGGCCTATATTGTAATGATGTTCTCAGAACTATTACATCTCTTGAGAACGCTAATGGCGTCAATGGAATTGCAGCGAATATTGTAATAAAATATGCTGATGATGGATCTCTCTGCAATCTCTCAATCGTTTATATAGCATTGCTCCCCAGTCTATTAGAATTGTGCGTATTTTACCTGCGTTCAAGACAGATGATCCAGGCGTACATCTTGACGAATTATTGAGACAATCCAATTCAATTAAGTCCGGGCTGCTCAGTGTGTACCGGTAACACACCACAAAAAGCTTTGAGAAAGAAAATGGTTGTAAAATTGCGAATGCCGCATATAGTGTACATTCTCCGATGTTTCTGAGAGCATGGCAACGCAAGTGCTCTATGGAGTGTTGTATCCAAGACCTTAACTAATGGCCTGCTCCTTCCGTTGCACACAATAGCCGTGAGCCCGTGACAATGGTTGTTCTTGGTACCCTAAGAACGTATAGTCGTATAGATCCACAGCTGCTCATCCACGTTTTCGTTCTCTAACGTCCCAGGTAGCCAATTGCTTCTCTGGGGTAATATATGTTATGCCACAGACTTCTGTCTCCCCATGAAAAAATGTAAGCGTTGCAGACGGGTGTTCACTCAGCTGGGGTACATAATTAGGCCTAACTTGAACCTTGATATGGTCTTGAAAAGTGTCACATTGAACTCTGATGTGAACTTGCAGTGGGCGTTCTCTCCTTCAGTTGGGAGATTCCATAGCACTGTTCCCACCTGCCACAACGATGGATCCTCAATGAACGAAGATCCTGGTCCTGATTTGTACCCGGAAGCAATATTTGCTATCCATAGATGTCTAAACAGTATAGGATAACCTGAACAATTATTTTAAAGACCAAAGGTCATGTAAATATGACATCATTCAATAGGAAGGACTCACGAGAGGAGATGGTAAGTTTATGCGACTGGGAAATGTGCTATGGCAGTCTCCGATACTGTAATTGTGAAATCCATATGGGACTCTGTGTGGCCTGAAGCAGGCATTCCATTATAGGTACGGATGCGGATGTGGATTCAATTTGAAAATCGCATCTCTGCAAATAATATTACTTTCAAAAGAGGAATAAACTTTATGATGATGTGGAAGAGCCACAACTAAGTACCAGCGCATGTATCAATAGACGTTGAACGGTTTTAGGAGGAAGATATTCCATGAAATAGACTTGCCGTATGCGACATCGATGCTGCAATGGTGCGCGTGGTATTTCCCCGTACTGGGCGTTAGTTCTATTTTATAAATATGAGTTTTCTCAGCTATTGGGCCTTTCTCAATCTCTACAATCCAGATGCAGACTATTTGGACACTCTTCTTGTCTGTGCTTCACACAAATCAGACTTCTATATTGTTTTTCGCCGCATCCGCATCCATACCTGTAGAATGCCGGCGTAATTCTGCACCTCCCTGACTACCCGTTGCCCTCGCCTTGGTGTGCAGAGGTAACAGCCTGCCAAAAGACGCCTACAACGTGTGTTCGTTTTAATTTACGATGTGCCCTTCAACATGCATATAGGCTTTGGTGCATTGTCCCCCACCTTGGAGCGGGGCAATTGGAACATAGCCGTCTGCGTGTGACCTTCTCTTTGACATGACGGTCCCCCCACAGGGATTTCCAGTCTCGACGGAGTGTTGCCCGAGGGATATTGGATCACTTTGCTGACCCTTACCCCTGTAACTCGCTTAACTGACAGAGACGTCGGTTGAAACGACCTGTCTCCATACAGCAAAAAGACAGGGTCAATTTGACCCAGAATTGG
>JAODTT010533063.1:0-12090 GCA_025400115.1 Pentamera pediparva
TTACATTTCGAACGAAATATGAGGGTAATTTGATAAGTGAAATAGTCACATATATGTGTTGCCAAGTGATATCAAAATACAATACGCCACAAAAGCCAGGGATTGTCGGCAGAGGAGCGAGTATAATCGTCGTTCTGGGAAAACTTGGGTCTGAACATAAGGAGGAATGCCTCAACGGAAGGAAACTAGTGGCAAAGTGGGTCGTTGGGCAGCTGGCTGGCCGGATATCTGGATTGGGGAGGGACTAGCTGATATTACCATGGACTGATGACAGCGCGACACCAGACTTTGCATGGCCCATGGGCACACGAAAGGTCCCCTGGTGAGGCCCATGTGCCAAGGGCTGATGCGCACCACTTGAACAAAAAGCTCCCTTATTGGATAACGCAAACCCTAATCCCTAATTTAATCCCTAACCCCAGTAAAGAACACAATCAAGTTCATACATTACAAACAGCCAATCAGGAAATAACTTACTGGATGTGCGCTTCAACTGATGTGCGAAACACTCAGACGCAAGGCCATTTGGTATGACCTAATTAGGGCCTTGTAGCCTTGGTGGTATGGAAGTTTCTTTTCCAAAAATTCAATGTAGTTTGGACCTTCGTAAAATCCTATGTATGTATGAACATGCCCATAGGTATATAGGAATGGGACTTTGCTGAATTTGTAATTTGCTGAGTGGAGGAGGTGGGGCGGCGCTTCGGTCCTGTCTCATCAAACTAAAATTCAATAGAGAGATATACGATTATTTTAGGTATTAATAGCACAGTATAGACAACAGTCGTTAAATCGATGCACAGCTCTCAACGAGAATGTTCCGCATTGACGCTAACCCGAACCCATAACTTGAAATGAACCCGAAATGAGCAATTGAATACAATATAACGCAACATTGATATGTCTTATATAACGCAGGATGTTAATGATATTGTTCGTTACAGCCAAACGATCTGATGAGTCATTCTTTTGAATCTTTTCGAGACTATATATCGAAGACATGGAATCAATATGCTCAATATCAAGGGAGCGATTTAATTCATATGGGAAAAGATGTTTCGAAACTACCCGACCTACTCCCAACCTATGTCGCTCAATGAATCTCAGTCAGCGTTCATTCTTCACGCGCTCGATATCTTTTAACACCATGTTGTCCAATTAATTTCCTGGTTTCCCCGGTGCCATTATATCAGAATTGATTTATTGACATGAGGTTTCTGGCAACGGCTGGGTCTTCGTAATGAGGACATTTGTCATAGATTCGTTGTTATCCGTGAGGAGGCAATTCTCTGGTTGTCACGTCTGATAGTAATATTACTGTTTGTTTAGGAGGCCGGCCTTGATAGTGTGGGGATACATTTGTCACGTTGCTACACGTAGGCCTATTGATATTTGCGGCGAATATTAAATTAATTCATAGAACAACCGTGGTAACCAAGTCGCCTGAAGAATCTGAAATTGCAATTTGGATGGGTTATTAAATTATTCAGATGAAAACCAATAGGGTCTATTCCAGAATATTCATTTAGCTATCTCACGCAATACGATGCGCCAAATTCCAAATATTATTTCGTCAATTGAGTATTGCCATTTCCACAGCTGATTTGATAAATACAGCCTCCTCAAGAAGAATTCAATTTGGAAATATTTTTGTTAACGCACCTAATGCGCAGTACGTGCATATATAGAGATGACAAGGTGAGCATAGTGGTAGTTTCAGTTTGGAAACATAATTAATTAGTGTTACAGATTGAAGCTTTGTCGGGCTGCCGGACAGGACAGATTTTTCGTTGAAGTGATCTGTTGCGCTGCAAACGACCTACAAAATTGCGTTAGTTCGCCATCGAATGGATTAACGTAGTTGGATTGATTTCGATTATATAG
Organism: Pentamera pediparva; assembly: GCA_025400115.1. Taxonomy (NCBI): domain Eukaryota; kingdom Metazoa; phylum Echinodermata; class Holothuroidea; order Dendrochirotida; family Phyllophoridae; genus Pentamera; species Pentamera pediparva. The sequence continues at coordinate 1,885 of JAODTT010533063.1, forward strand.
TTAGGTTCATCAGCCTAATGAATTATTTATTCCTGGACAATTTTTGAGGCGATACACATGAGGCTCGCCGAATGTTATGTCAGTTGTGAACTCATATACAGATATTGGCGAATATCACAACTTTTGCTCATTGTAATCTCCATCTGACCCTAAAATTGGTCAGAACTGTTCAGGAATAATTTGATATTTCATGTATTGTTTTTCTGTTGAAAACTACAATATTTGTAAAACATTAAGGTTTATATCGCACTGCACTTATACAGTTATATACAGTTATCATCTGTGATAAACTTCCGTTCATCATTTGAGATGCCGTGCTGCCACCTAGCTTCCCCTCTCTCTTTTTCCGTAATTTCGAAAAATGGGTCAATAAGCAGCCTTTGACATTCGCAAGGTACGGCCAATATGGGAATTTGACTCTGCATATTTGCAGTGAACCACGATAGTTTGTATATGGTAGGCCTGTGCATATGTTACTATGTTGGGTGCCGTTTTGCATCTTGCTAAGGTCGTGGTACACCATTTCCCTTGCGACAATATACTGACGAACGCAGCATGTGGGAGGAGAAACCCCGTGAATACCCAAACGTTTTATGACCATTGTAATGATGTTTTACATGCTTTAACAATATGTTCTGTTGAGATAGCATTTCGACGAAACGTTAATTCTAAAATTGTTAAAAACACTTAGCAGCTTTTGGCAACCGCCATGTAGGCTTCTGCCAGTATGAAAATCAATCAGGAGAGCCACGACAGTTCATTTCCAGTATGGTAAAATGTGGTGCCGTATTTTTTTGCATCTTGCGATACGGTATATCCATGGTAGTTTTTGGTAAACCCTATACAGAGCGACAGTATATTGATAAAGGCAGCATATGTCATTCGGGTTCAATATTATATCGGAGAGGCCACACCGCAAGCACAAAACGTTCTTCAAAACATTGTAAATATGATAATAACATTTCTAACTTCGTGAGGAAAAAGACTGGTGATTTCAGTCTCCCCCACCACTTTCTCACACGGATGTTCACCACTGTATAATGTTCCTTAGGTGGTGCTTCTCGAAAGATGTTCACAGAATTTTGATAGATGGTCATATAGTGTCAGTAACGATAAAACAGACAAAAACTGCAAAATGCTACTCAAAGTGCTACTTCTCTACAAATAACAATCAATGTTTTCAGAATTCAGTCATCATGTTCCTTAGGTGGTGCTTCTCAAAAGTTATTCACAGAAATTTGATGAATGTTCATAAAAGTGCCAGTACCAATAAAACAGCAAAAAACTGCAAAATGCTACTCATCCCACAGAGAACAATAGATTTCCCAGAAATTAGGTTCTTATGTTCCTTGGGTGGTGCTCCTCATAAATTGTTCACAGATTTTTGATAGATGGTCATATAATGCCAGAAGCGATGATACAGTCAGCACCAATTGGAAAAAGTTTAACAGTCCCACACTGGCTTCCTCTTCTAGCATATAGACTGAAGTTGGACATTATGTTCCTAGACCTCTGAGTCGCCTATCTTCTTTGCTACACTTCATCCGGGTGTATTAGGGAACCTCAGGAGGTGACTTGCAAAATTTTGTGCTGTCTGTAATTACACTGTTTCCCGGTAGTTGGATCATGTTGGTGTGGTCTACTCGTCCACTGGTTTTGTCCCATCATTTTTGTCTAAGACTGTCGGAACGCTGTACATCAGTATGGGGCACATATCTAAACAAGAACGCAAGTCTGCGTAGTGATTCATTGCCGTGATTAGGTAGCTATGATATTCCTTCATATAGCCTACTACCACTGTTGAGAAGATCAGACCCCCTGAATGTAACCTCATTTTTATTGGTACTGGAAGTTGATTTAGGAATGACAATATTGTTTTGGATTCAATTTCATATTCAAAGTTAAGAAATGAGAAGAACACAGTCGCGTTGTCTGCGTAAGGACACACAACATTACATAACATTGCAAATTCTCATATAAAATGAATACATGTATACCGGGGCATATATACACAAATTTTCTGGGGTGTCAACCTCTCAAGACGGACTCGCCCTGGACCCCACCCCACTCCCCTCTTATTTAGGCGCCTGCATGTATACAAATGTATACATATCAAAGGGAACTAGACATGTGCAGGCGGGTAAATCGCCCACGTGTATTACCCCGCATTGAACAATGTCGAACCCATTTGATATAGGAAGGTATGATCCAAGGTTGTTGCAGGCAGGACCAGGGTGAGGCCAAAAAGAATCCCTCCTATATTATACAAAATTTGACCTCCTGAAGACTTTCATTTGGTCAGAAACCAAAATAGTCTACATCCACCAAGTTTCATCCAAATCCGACAATGTTGGGTGAAATCGTGAAAATTACGCAAATTTGATCTCCGATGACCTTGAAATGACCTCCACATATGTCGGAACCAACTGTAGTCCCCACCCACCTAATACCTTTGTTCCAGACTGAGGTGGAGGTCATTCTGAGGTCATCGAGGGGCTAATTTGCATAAATTATGTGATTTTTCCAACTTTGACCGATTCAAGCAAAACTTGGTGGATGCAGACTACCTTGGTTTCTGACCAAAGTGGTGGTCTTTAGAAGGTCATCAAAGGTCAAATTTTGCATAATTCATGCAACATCCTCAAAGGGTATTTTTTGGGGTAATCTTTGGCCAAACCCCTCTTCTGCCTGCCACAACCTTGGTCATGGATAGTGGATACTGTTTCCCACTGATTGTTTAAATGCGGGGATATACACGTGGGCAGTTTACCCGCCTGCACATGTCTAGTTATATCCCTGTGACACGAATAGTGTCTGGGGATATTATGGCTTTGGGTGTGCCGCCGTCTCCGCCACTGGGAACATTAGGTGTTAGAGCAATAACTCTCCAACGCAATGACTGATATTCCTGAAAATTGGCACACATGTCCCTCCTCAAGAAATCTTGGATGGGTTCGGAAGTGGGCGTCGCCACAATGCTGAGGACCGCTAATTTGCATAATTTACGTCAAATTTTGAAGTTTGTCGAAATTGAACGAAACTTAGTGGATGGGGACTACAGTTGGTCCCAAAAAAGTTGGAAGTTATTTCAGGGTCATCGGATGTCAAATTTGCATAATACATGCAATTTTCTAAACTTCGTCTGATTCCAATGAAACTTGGTTGCCGAAAGCGTGAGGCAGATATGGAGTTAGGAAATTGACTCACTTCAGATTTAGTGTTGTTGTTGACATGGATATTAAGATCACCAAGGATGATGATCTTGTTAGGCATGGATGATATATCATTTATGAAATCATCAAACTCACAGAGAAAATCTGTGGTACGGGGTGGGGGATGGTATATACAAATGAAACATACTCCAGTAGTAGTGTCAGTGATAAGAAAATGTTCAGAGAATTTGGTATCCCAGTCAGTGGGAGTCGCAGTTAGATGCAGTGAAGATCTGTATAGGATACCGATTCCACCCTCACGTGTCTGAGTGGTACCTGGGTGAGTGAAGTAGGTATACCCGAGAGATGTCCGTTCTTTGATCACTGCAGATTCTTCTTGACACAGCCAGGTTTTCTTGTAGGCACAAAATATATTGATACTCCGTTCCACGACATAGTCGCAAATAAATCACTTTTGTTATGAACTGAATAGGCGTTCCAGGACTGCACATCTAGGTACCGCCCTGCTTGTGGAATTTCATGCAGGTTGTTCAGATTAGCTCCTCCTTTTCTACATTTAGGAAGCTCCGCTTCACATCGGCTAGATATGACAGTTATAGGAGTAGGAGTGGCATCCTCACGATGTCTCCGGCGGACACAACCTCGTCTGCCGCTCCCAAGCGTGTGATTCCAAGTGATGTCAATTTGGACCATAAGGGGGGGATAGTAGAAACGATATATAGTATGAATTTTAAGATGATTAGAGCTGGAAGAAGGCCCATCGGAGGTCAATGTGTTGCCGGTTGGTCCTGGGTTGGTGTTGACATCGCCAGCGATAAGCGATCGTGACTGGAAACTGGCCGATGCGCTACTGTAATACAGGATTTTTGTTCCAAGGAAACGGCCACAAGTGAAAAGCTGTATCACATCATAGGGCTCAGACTCCATATACGTAAGCTCTACAGGTCTGTGCAGGCTGAAGACGAGCCAAGCAGAAATAACAAGCCAAATCCCCCCCATCGTGTAGAACAGATGCTCTATTGTGGAGTGGGTGAATAGTACCTGGTGACGTTTCCAGGGCTCATGCATGGGTGAGCAGGGAGCAGGACTGCACAGTAGCCTATACTAGTTAGGCTGCAAATGAAGAATACTGGCACAACAAATCACGAGCAATCTCACAATATATCTCTCTATGGGCGACCTTCGCATCGTCACTCCCGGTGACATCATCAATTCCCAAAAGTAAATTGAAATAACTCGGCGATGCAGCATGCCAGAATCTTCAAATTCGGGTAATCTTTCCACCTATGCTAGTTTGAGGAAGATATGTTCATGACCATTGGCCTTTTATGACACACTATTTAGTGTAGGTATGTGGCTATGCTGTACAGGCAGTTAGGCAAGTACTGCAAGTGCAACCAGTCTAAGGCTACTGCTCCGGTACCCAATTAAATGTTCGGTGCATGTACTGGAAGGTGTGTAGAGCTATAACTGATGTCTGAATGAGGCAGATGGAATTGTGCGATGTGTTGTTCTTTTGAAAATGAATGAATAAATATTAATATTGATGTTTTTTGGGAATAATGAAAGTTTTGATCGGTAGGGTCGGGAGCGTGCGGGCGGTGGACGCAAGTCTATGACTTCATTCCCTCGGCCATATGCGAGTAGAAGCATTTTAGAAGCAATTCTTAGCTCTATTGAACCAGTTGAGCTGTGGCATGCATGATGAGCTCATGAATAGGAGCACAGAGAATGAGTCGGTATTCCCTGTCATTAGAGGTGACTAATGGTGAGGATTTGTAAATGTTTATCGCGACGACACTATATTATAACACAATCGAGTTGGTGTGACATTCAGGGCCAATGAAAGTGTGGAGCATGACTTCAAACATTATGATTCCATTTGATTTGTAGAAAGGTCACATGGGAAGAAATAGACCATGGGGAGAAAAAGACCGGCTCAAACAATGCACAGTAAATGCAAAATTCACACAAGAATGCTGAACCTGATTCGACTGAAAATTCAGATAATAAAAACAAAACTATAGCATTCATTCACTTTGGAGACAGAAATTGTACTTTTCACTTATGGAGGAATGAAAAATCAGCATTTACTGTGTAAACTCAATGGTGACATTATTTTGGTTCCCCTTGGGACATCAATGGATCCCCAAAATGATCGAGACGAAAACAAGATAAGTTTGGGACCCCACATATGAGATTTAGGGGTCGTGAAATGTGCTGTATTCATCCATGGAAGTTTGAAAACAATCTGCTGCAATTTAAAAAATGTGTTTTCACCCTCTCATTGACCTTCAAACATAATCTAACTGAAGCTGAATCACTCCTGAAAGTTGCACACAAAATACTATCTGAATGAAATTACTTTTTATTCTTCATTCAGCAATTGATTATGTTGTTTGTCAGACAATCCTTATTCATTCAAATGTTTATTTGCTTCCTCTTCTAGTTAACCTGTTCTTGAAAAGATTGTATTATTTCCTGTCCACTACCAACAGAGAACCAGTTGAGGAGGCTGAATCCCCTGAGGGCGGTGGTCAAATGGTTACAGACGACCTGGAAGGGTCTCAAGATCTACCGGTCCTATGACCTGTGCTGGGCGGGGCTGGGGCTTGCCATCCTCTACATGACCATGATGGGCTTTGACTCGATCACCAGCGGGTACGGGTATGCCCTGGGTGTCCCAGAGTACATGATCGGGGTCTTCAGGGCCCTGGGCTCCTTGGCGGGCATCGTGGGGACCGTGATGTTCACCTTCATGAGGGAGCGGATAGGCATCGTCCGGAGCGGCCTCCACTCGATCACCCTCCAGTTAATGATGCTCCTGCTCTGTCTGGGGTCCATCCTTGCCCCAGGCAGCCCCTTTGACCCCAACTTTGTAGAGACCAGGAGGGAGGTTGCCAACCTCACAGGTTGCCTGGTGACGGATCGAGAGGTGCATTCCTACTGGTCAGCTGGACTCTTCTTCTCAGGGATGATCCTGTCTCGGATAGGTGAGCAATTCAAAGTTATGTCTTCTATGATTGTCTCTGGACTCAAATTTTGGGAATTTTGGGATTGCCTACATGACAAGTCAGAGCTAATCAGGAACCCATACGTAGTCTCGATTGGGTGACGCTGGCAATTGGTTAAAGGAAGGAGGGATTTGATTATCATGAGTGCAGGATATCCTATCAATCTCAGTGAATATTGGTGGAATCATGCAATTCCAGTGGCCTCTACCTCACTCTGCAAATTTGGTTGTTTTGTTGCCGATTTGACTCTGGAGGGGGAGCCAGATGTTAGTTGAAGACTCAATGGAAGTGAAAATCCACATCTTTCAAATTGCACTAGTTTGTTTTGAAACCCCTCAATCTCAAATTTGGAGTGCCAAACTCATCTTGTTTTTGTGTTATTTACATTTTTGGGGGGTTCCAATGAAGTCATCAGGAGAACCCAAATGCATGTAATTGCTGATATTTTCCCCCTCCATAAGTGTGAATTGCAAGTAAATTTTTTGGATGATCATGTAACTTGGTCAGTATTATTAGCCACCGATGCTGAATACATTGGGGTGAGCTGGGATTTAAGGTCAAAGGTCATCTGAGGGGAAATTTTGGGTATTTTGTTTAAATGGTCAAGTGGCTTCTACTTCAATGGAATGAATTAGTAATCATGAAAGTTGTTCAGTATTATTGACCTATGATACATATGGGGTCTTCAGGAATTTTAGATAAAAGGTCATCTAGGGGTCTATTTTGGCCATTTTGTGTGAATAGTCAAGTGGCTCCTTCTCCTACAGAATAAAACAAATAATCATGGGAGTTGGTCAATAGTATCATTGACCAATGGTACATATGGGGTGTCCAGGAATCTGTGGTCGAATGTCATCAAGGAGTCAATTTCTGCCATTTCGTTTGAACAGACAAGCTGCTTCTCTACTAAATAGATTGGATGGGAAAAAAAGTTTTAACCTGGGTGGTAGCCATGGAGAGAGTAGTCGATGAGCTTATTAGAGTCGCGGAATCGGCAAATGCCAGGGACCGGTGGGGCTCCACAGCCCCAGACCGGTAGCACGCTCCCTGTGGCTGGCCTGGCTCCCAGTGCCCGAGCCACGGCTCTCAGAGCTGGCGAGGCGGTGATCAGCAGGGCACTTCTTGGCACCTAGTGGTGGTGGGTCAGGGCTAGTGCTGGCTACCCCCAACCACCGCCGACCACCGAGCTACAACCCTGGCGCAGTGATATCTCGTCGCAATATCTCATGAACCTTGGATGCCCTTGTGCTGGAACATTTTTTACGAAGCTCTGCATTTCCCCCGAAATGAAACCTAACGAAGGCTCTACAGTTCAATATCGGAGAAACTGCCAAGCTAGAACATGCTGACACCTGCCAACTCATGAAACAGTAATACAAACATGAGTTGAAACAGATAATAAGTGCAACAGTGGTACTGGGTTTCATATGTAAGGGGACACCAAAATCTTGACATTTTATATCTTCGTTAGATACTCCTGCAACAACTTCTGAGTTAAATATGTATAAAATCATAGATTTACTATTGAGTGAGAGACTTGTGAAGGCTTCTATAAAGTGGCAGCCAATTATTTGAGACCTGTAGCCTATGAAAGTAAAAGTTTTGGTGAAGCTCCGCTTTCCCTCAAAAGTGTAGCTCAACAGATGCTCCTAAGTTCAAGATTGGAGAAGTTGCCAAGCTAGAACATGTAGACAGACAGATAATTCAAACAGAGAATAAGCAACAGTGGTTCCGGGTTTCATATGTGAAGGGGACACCAAACTTAAGATACTTCCTAAATAAGCATGGTCATTTCTTTTTTAGGCAATTACATTGCTAAAATGTGTACATGATCCATAATATTTTGGGGCCATGTCTAAGGTCCTGTGAAATCTACAAACATCAAGACAGTGAAAGAAACACTATGCATTTTGGCTTTCTGGTTAGCATTATTTTACTGTGCTTTGGCCACCAGAGCACATGGTCATAGTGGGGAGTACCAGTGTTATGCCAAGAAAATGTCAACACTTTGTTTGTGTCGGACAATCGAATATGCGATGCTGTGCGCAGACTGCCATTGAACAGTTTGTTTTTCATCAGTCCATGTAGTGGTACGATGTATGTCATGCAAACATTGTAGCACGTGCACGATGTGTGAAATTGTACTGCATTCCGCTTCGCTCGCGCCGCTCAGACATCGATGTAACCAATGATTTTCAAGTCGTGCATGTCACCTTCTGCCGTTTGTGATAGTATCCTGTAGCTTTAGGTTCGAATTGAGAATGATAATTCATAAGACAGTATTTTTGGTAATTTACGGCATTGAATTCAGTCCTCTGCCCATTTTTTTTGCCTTCATAATTGTCGTTTTGAGGGCTTTTTTGAGCGTTTCAGGGGCAGAATCCCACTCCCCCCTGAGTTTTTCGAGTGTTTCAGTTTTCAGTTAATTTTTTAACTTTTGACAGGAGCCCAAGCTGAGAGTGACTCGAGGGGTAAAGGGGGCGAAGGGTACGACCATGAGGGTGTCCGGGGGCTGAAGGCCCTTGGTGTGAGGGACCTCTCCTACAGACTGGCGTTCCTCGGGTCACACGTGACAGCATCGAACCCAAGGGTAAGTAGTGGTCATACCAATGCAAAGTAGCGAACAAATGGTTCAATTGCACAGTAGGACAACTGCAGGATCAAGTATAATGGAGCTTAGGAAAATTTGGGTATAACAGACTGAACCTGACATTCATAAGATTTTACCTCACAGAGAAACAAACCTTTCGGGCATGTGTCTTGCACAATCAAACAAGAACGCGAGTCTGCGTAGTGATTCCTTGCCGTTATTGAGCAACTATAATATTCCTTTGTAGGCCCACTACCACAAAGGGCTTAGCCTAAAACTAAATGAGTAGGCCAGGTTAACTATATAGAGAGCCAATCCTTACATTTATGCATCTCCAGAGCCACAGGCAGTCAGGACTCGGGCATATCCTCTCACCCACTCTTACCGTTAGATTTGAGAACACTACAATTGGTTGGTATGACTGTATTGTTATGTTTTTGGCATGTGATTACAAGTTCATTTAGAAATGACAATATTGTTCTGGATCCAATCTTATATTCAAACCTAAGAAATGAAAATAATACAGTCATGTTGTTCTTGTTAGGACAAGCAGTGGGCACACACAATAATATATGCGTAACATTCCGTAGGCCTAACATTGCATCAAAAATCCACACACACCCTCCCCCTGCCTCCCTCTCGAAGGAATACATACAGGCATTACAGGGGCGTGAATAGGCCTACAATAATTTTCAGGGGGTGTCAACTTTTTGGGACAGACTTCCTCTTTGTAGATACAACTTTATTCTGAAATGCATTTCCTCTGGTCAATTTTTCCCATGCACTCTGGTGTGAGTGCGCCATGCAGGGAGTGGGTTGAAGCCATTTTTTTGGACAGCGCGTATGTGCTACGGTGTGAGTTCTGCGATCACATGTACCACCGCTCGGCCAGCATCACAGCCTGCCTCAAGTGCTCGCTCTTGAGAACAACTACTAAGACTGCTCAGGCACCAACTTTTTAGCACCCAGAGACCAATGTTTCCCTGTTTCACAGGTGTCACCCCCCACCCATTCAAGGGGATTATTACTTTGATCTTATTGTCTTGTGGGTAACCTGACTTGAAACTATGTATAATTAGCCTGGAGATCCACAATTTTCAGCCTCATTTCCCACAGCTAATCTCACACCTCCCTGACAATGAGGTTTGGGTTGTCATATGAAGGTCAATGTGTGAGTGTCAATTTCCGTCTGGCATCTGGCTGGCAAGATGGTTACATGTAGTGTTTAATACCTGTATACAAATGTAAGAACTTCTTGGATGCACTGCCAGCTGTATGACAAGGGGTTTGAACTTGCCAGCAATGGGGGTCTGGAGTTCTCATCTGTGCCAGGTCAAGTTAATGACTGCAAAATCAGAATCAACTCACAATATCCAGGGATTCTATATACCGGTAATTGGTTATTCAATTATGGTCACTGCCAGAAGCA
>JAODTT010534173.1:0-12079 GCA_025400115.1 Pentamera pediparva
TATGAATGGCTGATGTTTTTTCTGATGGGCTGGTTCTGGTCTTGACAACCTGACTCCATTTCTGATGTTTTTGATACATATGGCGCTCCGTAGGAGAGTCGTCGAATAGCTGCCCTTGCTACAATGAGAGGCTGTTTAGAGTAATTGACGACGTTTAAACCATGCCACTCCTATTTTTCACAGGTCATCGCTTAGCAGTCTGCGTTAGTGAATGTGTGTTATTCTTTCACATATTCACACCACTCCATTATTGGTTAATATGAGTCTCGTTGGTTAATCTGTATTGTGATTTGTGTGTGTATGTCATGTGAGCACAGTGAGCCACGAGACCCACCGTACAAGAGCTAGTCTTGATCAAGACTATTGCGTTCCATATCCTCGGGTCTTTTTCAGCTTAATGCGAACGTATAACTGCCGAACACATAGATCCAAAAGTCTCTGGTCTGAGCTTTTCGCTGAGTCTTGTTACGTTGTGTATGCATCACACATTATTAATCGGGTAGCTTATGATTGTGCATAACGTGGGTCAAAGTATTGATTGGCTGTGGTGTTTTCCCGCTGCGCTGCGCTGCACCATAGCAATAATACAGTGTGTTTGTGAACCAGACGAAATTGAATGTACATTAGGGTCAGGGTTGGGAGGAGTCAACCTTAGAACATGTATACATGTCGAATCAGGTAAATAATATGACATGCATGCCCAGTAGCTGAGTAGAGTTAGGAAATGTTCGTTTTCGAGTGGCATATATAATTTCGAGCATTTTCGAATATGCATGGTTTAGAAGGTGTACAAGATTCTTCAAACAAATGCCCTCATTCACTAGCCTGATGTTTTCTCGAAAACTCGGACGAGAAACCGACTATCTCACCGAGGTGGTTTGCGCATCACCACATGCCATGGGGGACTGCCCAATATTAATACAGTTTGCTATTCATAAGAGTCATTGTTCATTTTGGTTCAGTAGTCACAACGTGTATTTCTATCAACTCAGAATGGTTCGTTATTCATAATGGAAATAAAGTTTCGTTATTCATCATTATACAAGTTCATCATTTAGAAGAGAAAGGTCCGATGTTAATAACGGGAAAACACTCTGTTACCAAAATTGACCAACAGGTTAACGGGGTATGAGGTTCATAATCCATAGAGGATGAAAACTTCATTGTTCATATTGGGACAATCAGTATGATATTCATAATAGAAATCGTAATCCATGATGGAGAAAATATTTCGGTATCCATAATAGGCAAAGAGTGCAAAGTTTTAACGCAACATTACACAAAGCTGGGAGTGGTACAATCGACTCAAATCGACGAATTGACCATATTGTATCTTTTCAGGTCGAACTTATTTTAACGAACCTTTTTCCGCCTCATGTATAGCTGACTCTTCGTTCAGTTATGAATATCGGATCTTCCCTTGTAGGCCATTACGAATAACGAACCGTTTCGTCCATTATGGATCACAAGCACTTTGCTCCATAATATTATAGTGCTTATATCGCGCTTTCTACCGCTCACACAGTTACAGCGGTTTCAAAGCACTTCACAGATATTACCCTGCATGCTCATATAAAACCAGTACGCACTCCGGCGAGTTCCTCACAGGTCCTCAATTGGCACCTGGGTAGAGATATACATGGAGATTAAGCATTGCCCAAGGACAAAACGGGAAAGCTGATCGGTGCTCGCGGGACTCGAACTAACAATCTTCCGATCAACAGTCCAGAGCTCTACCGACTGAGCTGATCCGATCTCTATAATGATTGAATGACTGACTTCATCATTCAAATATAAATTTCCTTCACAAATTAACAGCGAAGAACCAAGCTTGTCTTTTCATTTTGAATAATCAACCGTATGATCAATAAACCCTATGGATATTGACAATTTTTTAACGGTGAGCTGAATATAGAGCCTTATGACTACCGGGCTATCACCATTCCATGGTGTCACCATATGTATTGACGATCAAGTGCTACAGAACATCTGCCGTATGAAACATGGTGGTCGAGCTCTTAATCTATAAGTAATGGTGGCAAGATTATCGAAGAGTGTCCAATAAGCGGGGTTGTGTTGGAAATGCCACGATCAGTTGTCATCGTTAGCTGATCATAAACACTACGGTATCGTCGTTATCACTTGCAGCGGGCAGATACGCTCTTTCGTTCTCGGTCTGGCCATGTACTTTTGACCTTACACATGTAACCTCCTGCCGCTGTGTGCGCTGTTGCTCTGTATAAGCAATGAAGTGGAGAACATTGCCTCAAAAGTGGATACAAATCATTGTCATATAAAACCCTCTAGTCTCTTTGGAAAGCCTATCACTTCTTCTTCTTCTCCCAGCTTCACCCCCTCAAGATTGCTGCCGCACGAACCATCCTCCAAGTACACCTGTCATAGGCATCGTTCTCGTCTTCATTTGCCATCTCCATGTCCTCCCTCAGACAGTCCCGCCACCTCCTTTTCGGTATTCACCTCTTCCGTTTTCCTGGTATAACCATCTCCATTACTCATCTTCGTCTTCGCACCTCTTCACATGGCCATACCACCTTAGCCTCACTTGCCTGCATCCTCCACTCAGCTGTTTCATCCACCGTCGCCTCCGTACCTCTCCATTCCTCACTTTATCCTTTTTAGTCAGCCCCAGCATCCATCTATTCATTTTCATATCGGTCACATCCAGCTTTGATTCCTGGTTCTTAGTCAGGGGGTTGTTCCCATGCCGTGAAGCATCGCTGACTGGACCACTACTTTTTGGATCTTGCTGAGTTTTTATGCAACCCCTCGGTTTCCTCTATATTTGCTTTCTTTGATTTGATTACCTTAGGGAGGGAGTGGTCTACTCGATAAGCCCCCAGGGTTCCTACACCACTTCCTCTCATTCTCGGCGTGATGTAAAATGTTACCTTTTTTATTTTCATGTTTAAAAGTGAAGAATCAAATAAATGAATGAATTGATTAAAAGTCGTGGATTCCCAACGTTGATTCAAAGAGTTAGTCATTGATGAAGCATCGTAAACTCAGTCGTCTTAGTGTACCACCACTCGATGACACTCAGCCGACACACACACACAGGTCAGACACCCCAGAAAACACGTTCACGAAACCAAGCTTAATCGAAGTCCAGGAAGAATAGAGACGTTCAGGATTCGCAGAGCAGGTATAAACAGGTATAATTTGAGACAACGGACAACGTTTAGCAGCAGATATGCATCAGCGTGTCATTAGCAATGTCCACCAATGTACAGGTCGTTCTGTCATAGGACGAGCAGGACCACCGCAATCGCATTCTACCACCATTTCACTTTTACAACCGTTTTACTGGGGCTATAGGAGCACGGCAGAGATACTGTTACGTACATAACTGCTGATACGACAGTGCATGGCGCCTATTATGTGATATACCAAAGCCTAGCTGCCCCTTAGTATTCCTGCGTAAGTTTGATGTATAGGGATAATAATTTGTAGCGAACAGAGTCTGTTGTAGGTGTGCATACGAGTAGCCTCATAAACGAGTACTGGAATCTTCCGGAGACGAATCAGAAAGTTTGGATGATGCATGGTACTGCTAATCACGTGGTCATGAACGATTCCATCACATGATGACGGTCAAACCGAAAACGTCAACCTAGGAGTTGTGCTGAATCTAATGTTGAGAGAGGATTTTTTCTTTTATACTCAGACAGTCAGTTGAACCCTGTCAAATATGCGTCCGCTGTACTTCAAATAAATATTCAAATAGTGTGTTGATCTGTCTGACCTTGATTTCAGCCAATGGCACGTATATGCCTATCGTTTACATTAGGAACACCTCGGATGTCTGACCCAAATATTCGAACTCACTAAGACATCGCATTCCAGTCCTTGTTCTCATGTACGGATGCTAGACACTTGCCCAACAAACATGGAACGTTCTCAAAACATTGGTAACTCGTTTCACCAATGGTACAAACAAATATCCGTACTTTGGGTGGCACAGATGTGGCAAAACAAATGATGAGAGTAGTTCAGAAACATTCTAGGTCAACCCCATTGCACAAAAAACGCGGCGGAATACACGCAGCAGATTTCGAAAACGCTTCTTAGAAATGTTCATCAAAATATTCATAAAAACGTTTTGGGAAATTATAGTCCCATTCGTGTTACTAGACAAAAACATGATCTTGAAAAATGAGGAAAATCGAAACAATGTTGTGAGAACGTGATTGTGCTAATATAAGGTAGCGTGTGACAATAGAAATTAAGGAAGTGGCACGACAATCCTACAAACCCGGGCAACACTCTGAAGTGAGTAGGCCTAATGGTTTTCTGAAGTATACTGGCGTAAACCAATTGGAAGTGTATTGCTACGGTGGTGGCGCTGGCTTCTCTGTAGTTGGGACGTCTTTAACCTAACACAGAACGCTGGTGTGCCGAGTCTAATCATCTCACCTCGTGTGTCCGCGCTCTGGCAGCTCTCGTTGGAATATCGGTGCATCCTGGGTACTCCCGCGGATGTCGATCCACCGCCGTTCTCGGAACGGCCCTTGATGCTCTGCACCACGAACCTCCGGAAGGGTCCCGTACTCAGCGTGTATATGATAGGGTTAAGGGCGCTGTTTATCGGCAGAATGAAAATCACGATCCAGGCGTACACTGACTCTGTGAGAGGAGAATTACGAAACAAATTTGGCTGAAACGTCGTATAAGTCGTTAATCAACTCACAGGACATATAGACCAAAGCCGATATCCACTGTCCCGAGGAAACATCAAGTTTAGTTATTTATTACGTATTTTTACATCCTCATTTGACTAATGACGCCCTTCTGTTCCATCGGAAAAGGGCAAAAAATATTCTGCGAATGTACTAACTGGTATTTGCAGTGAAAAACGCTAACAATATTTGTGTGTGTCCTGTTAGGTAAACTAAAACAGTAGAAGAATGTGTTACAGCCATGTATTTTGCAATAAACGGTACGAACATTTGAAGAGGCAATATCGTATGGTAGCAACTGACAAAAAAGCGATGGCGTCGTTTGATAACGTCATGACGGAACACCTACTCAGTATAATTCGATATATATACGGTATATCGTCACTTATATGGCAATGAAAAATTAGCTTCGATATACCAAGAGACGATTTTTGTCGTTACGTCATGCAAACAGAACCATCCATTATTCGAGAGGTTTTGCGGGACGATATTACCTCTCTAAATGACATAGGCTAGAGGGCGGCTTACTAGAGATGTCGACCTCAGCCAGTGCAAACAGTTTGACGGCTGCAAGCGGAAGCCAGCAAATACAGTCTGTGAGAACGATGAAGAAAAACCTCTTGGCGTAGTTGATGTCCCCAGGTAGGAGTGTCGTCGTTCTTTTTCTTGTCTTCTGGATACTGTGGAACATCCCTGCGAAAACAAACGATTTCGTGTTTCCAAGTTTCAATACTCTGATCAAATTAGTGTGACCGAATGCAGCAGCCTGGGGCTATGAGTTCTTTTGCTTCCAAAATCGAGGAGGAGTGGAAATCACAGTCACTCAATCGCAATTGAAATGAGGGACAACTCAGGGGACAAGAGGGAACATCGGATCTATCTCAGAGTTAGAAGGTAAGTATTAGAGTAGCATCTTACTCTTTCTCTTGAAGTTGTCCCCAATTTCACTCCACAAGATTCATAGAGTGAGGTTGCGGAGCAGTAAACTTGAGTAACTTTGACAGATTTCAGCTTGTCAAATATTCTTAAATTTTGACGAGAAGCACACATGTTTTCATTTTTAAACTGACATTGACACTCTATTGGTATAGAACAAATTTGATGTTTTTGGAAATCAAGTTAGGAATAGAACGAAAAATTAACGATTTCAATTTGGGGTAACCTTGACAGGTCAATCAGGAACACAACAGTATAAAAATCATAAAATAAATTGATAAATATATTTTATTTTTAACATTGAGGACGCAAGGGTTCCGAAAATAACTTCGAGAAACAAAAATATCACTCGGAGTGTCAATTGCAGCTTGCCAGCTTAGCTCGTTGCCTATGCATTCCAGTTTTCTTCAGATAGCATCTATCATAATACTCGAATGCAGAACAAATTTTTTTCATTTATTCTTTCAACATAATTCACGAAATAACAGAATGTAAATTGTTTCGAAGAATGGCGGGCAGTCGACCAATTGGATAAAATCCCAACCTATCAAAGGTACCCTGGGTGTCAAAGTTTCCCCAGTTTACGGTACCATAACACGGGATGATATGTTAACACTCAGGGTAGTAACCTCGACAAATTGGGATTTTATCAAATTGGTCGACTGTCTTCTATTTTCCAGAATAGTTCCAATTTGTTTTTTTAGTGACATATTAAAGGACAAATGAAAAACATTCTCCAAATCAAAATATTATGATGTATGCTTTCTGAAGCAATATGCAATTGATCGAAATGAATGAATGACAAATATTCAATTTGCATATTCATCTTACAAGGCTACAAGCTCCGAATGCCCCTGTAAGTATAAATTTTGTTTTAAAAAAACTTGTACTCCAAATCCATGCGTCCTGAATGTTAAAAAAAAATCCTTGAGTTTTTTACTGTAATGTGTCTGTATTTGACCTGCCAAAATTCCTCTGAAATACCACAAAATATTTTTTTCGAATTCCAAAAATACTTCTCATTCACATCAACTCGTGTCGTCGTGCTATTTTTGAAAAAGAAACATACCGTCAACTGGGGTATTATTGGCACCCGGGGTAATTTTAGCAGTTATGTGTTTTTCAATAGATTTGTTGACTGCCATCTTTTTTCAAAACTGTTAATATTGTGATTCCTCGTGGTATTGAGAGTTTATAAACAGTATAACATTCTGCAAGTATTATGATATATACTATCTGAAATAATTCGTGAATAATTGAAGTGAGGGATGAATGAGCTACTTTGCATATTCATTGTGCAAGCTCTCACTGCTGCACTGAGTATTATATTTGATTTTGAAAGTTTTTCTGTGATTTCCAGTCACCTTAATGTCCAAACTTTGCCAAAGTTAAATTGATTTGATTTTTACCATTTTCTTCACAGTTGGCTTAGTAATATACCTGCCAAAGTTGCCCCAACAGTACAAATCCATTTTTCGGTTAAACATAGGCAATAAGTTTCGAAAGCACCACACATTTACATCAACTTTTATTCATATGAATACCTCAGAGTGTCCATGTTCATTTTTCATTGAAAATGCTGGCTATTCATCTAACTTTTAAATTAAAAAATCATGAAAACCTGCCAAAGTTACTCCAGTTTACGGTACCTGTTTCTTATTCAAAATTGAGTTTATTTGACAAACAAGCCTAAATCATGTCAAAGTTACGGTCAAGGATACAGTACTTTCTTGAATGGTAATATTTACAGATAAACCTAATAGATTGTTCCCTAATGCCACACCTTCAAAATACTTCAAGTATAGTCGATTTGTTTGGTTGTCATGATCATTAGATTAGGATCACCGATCTATTTAGGGAGGTTGATAGATCTAGTGGATTTTAAATATATCAAAGGTGTGACAATGGAGAACAATCTATCATATTTATTTTTAATCCCCGTTATAGCCTATGTAAGAGAGTAGTTTGACGACATAACAACAAGTGTCCCCATGACTGTCAAGTCCCGCGTCAATTGAGTCACCATCAATGTCCGACAGACGATATGCACGTGGGGTGATTGTGATTGGGAAAGACAAGTGCTCCTGAACGAATTTGAGAAGACTGGGACCCGCCTCTCAATATTTATGGATCGTTTTATTTCCAGAACCTAAGTGCTTCACAGCTTAGTACATCTGCGATGAGCTAATAATCTATTTTCAAATCGTATTCACTACCGCACTACAGCTATATGATCGAGGTCTTCCTCCTCAACTTCTGAGTTTATCATAATTCTGGAACATTACTCAGCCCTCTCTTCCCAAGTCGCAGTACCTACATCTCCTCCTTTCTATGATTGATCATGATTGATGGCGCAATTTACTGTTTTGCTTCTGTTTGAAAACACCGCACGTGTCTCTCTGACGATGTGTTGTGTATAAGGCAGCACACTACCGTTAAGCACAGAGTTAATTAGTGTCGTGCTAGCCCTAGTATATTACACATCGGATGGGTCGTTCGGCTACAGGATAGGTTTCTTGAGGCCTCAGAGCAGGGTGGAGGGTCGGACAGTTAGGACCTGACCCGATACAAATCCAACTGACCACCACAAACTATTGAAGACACTGTTTTCAACAAACGGGATGTCCTGGCAAAAAAGCATTATGCTATCGTTAGCCAATCGACTGGCCGACAAAAAACTCACCGCAATATGACGTAATGATGACGGTAAAGCTGACTGTGTTGATCCCAAGAAATATGAATATCGAATACTCCCATCCGTCCAATCGAGGATCATGAATATGCAACGGGAAACACACCCCGTTGGTCCCGTAGAAGTTTTCAAAGTACGAGGTGAAAACTAGTGGGCTCGCCGCTAGGATGAACGCGACTATCCATATAATCACGAGGACAGATATGACCTCTTTGGTGTTCAGTCGATGGAATCGGTAAGGAAAGGCAACGATGAAAAAGCGCTCTAAGGAAATGAAAGTCAACGTGAGGACGGAAGCCTCTGTGGAGAGTAACGCTAAAAATCCTACAAAGTGGCAACCCCAGCTTTCGCTCCAGTCTAGGGCAAAGTGGATGTAGTTGTTGCGGAAACGGACATCTTGTATCCCGATAGCGAAGAGGTAGAGACCCATCAGGAAATCAGCAGCTGCCGAAAGAGGAAAAGTGGAGCACATTTGAACGTTTGAAAAATTATGTTGATTGAGATATGAATGGCACAGTGACTTTTGGTCATTTGACTACCAGTCATGAATACAAAGTTTCGAGAAGAATGAAGCAGTTGAGGCAAACCGAAGAGGAATGTCGCAAAAGGGATTCGGAGATGGTAGCGAAGAAGTGATGACAACCACGGTGAACCATCTAATACTAAACATGTGTTGGCAGGCGAACAGCTCACGTGTATATCCCCGCATTTAAACAATGTCGAACTACATTTTATATCAAAAAGTATCCATGATCCAAAGTTGTTGCGGGTAGGAACAGTGTTAGATCGGAAAAAACAGAAAGGATCGGTCAAGGTGGTAGCAAAAATTATGGAAAATTTCGCAATTGATGACCTCCTAATGACCTCCAATTCGGTCTGAAACAAAGATCCACCAAGTTCCGCTCAAATCCGACAAAGTTTAAAAACGCATGAATTAGGCAAATTTGACCTCTGGTGACCTAATAATGACCTTATAATGACCTCCACTTTGGTCGGGAACGATATTGCGACATTCAACCTGGAACGGTAATATTCAAATACCGGAATCGTTGCAGCAGCTCCTGCATATATTCCAGTGTCACTCAACTGTTCTTTACACTCCGTTGCATTCAACCCTGCAGGGAATGTGGTGGTAGGACACAGGAGAACGCGACACTTCCCAAGCCCAAATCGAGTCAGCATTTTTCCGGTCCGCAAAATTTATTTGCAGTTCATGTGCATCACATAGGCTGCGAAACCATCACTGCGCGAGAAGCGGGAGGATGTTTTTGCATATTTTGGGGGCATTCGATTGATAAATCAGTAAAACATCGGTCCACTATAAGGAGAAAACCCTAGACTAGGCTTGGCTATATGAAGTTCTAGGCACCAGGTTTGTCTTCCAGTTGTGGGTCGGTCTTTTGTACATAAATCGGTCAGGTATTTGAACCCCATGCCTACCAGCTGTCTGATGCAATCGATACATGACCATAAAGTATACAGTCTAATACTAGCCGAACTCCTATTTTCCTGGCAAGGGCTTCATGGCTAAGACAACTGAGCCATGCGACATGCCAAAATCGACATAAGCGTAAACTCACTAACTCACTAACTCACTCACTTAATCATGAAAGCACATGCCTAGGGGTTGAAAATTCAGTAAAAAGTCAAATTCAATGTTTCGTGTTGAAACATGGGGTTTAGTAGCACACTCGAACGTGCGAGTAATCTGGTGTCTGAAATCATTAGGTTCTTTCCTTCAGTTGCTCTCTATGGCGGGATAAGAGCACGGAATGACTGTCCTACCCTACTTCACCCACATAAATTAAATGGGCTCACAAATAATGGTTGTCGGGGTTGCGAGTATTTAGATTCATGCATGATATCTAGTGTGTAACCTACTAACCACATAAGTTGCTGACCACAATGGAATGCACTTTATTTTCCGCACGTAGAGCGATCCTGCTTATAAAGACGTTGAGATTCCCACACGTCGTGAGCAGGGCTATAGTCCATACCGAGATTTTCAAAATAGCGCCCTCTAACAGGTTCTCGGCCGACGAAATACCATCTGTCTTGGGGTTGCAATTTAGGACGTGGTAAGCGTACTTGCAGTATTCAAATCGCTGGAAATATCTGCAAATGAAAAAATAATGCCGAAATAGGCTAGTTTACGATTGCTATGATAATGGCATAGTGTCATAGGTCACTTGAGCCCGCCTGACACTGTACAGAATTGGGGGCCGCAATCGATCGCAATACTTGCGGACACTGCGGTCACACACCGCTCGTGCAGTCTTGCTGGCGCTTGGGGTAAATTGCGCAAGCAGTGACTGCATTGTCTTTAGACGCACATTGCTCGTATTCCAAAGCGGCGCCACATAACTCCGGTTTCGAAGGATCTGCACTGGCTCCGGGTTCCTGACAGAATCACATACAAATTCCTCGTCATGGTATACAAATCCCTAGATGGTCTAGCACCGAATTACTCGAGGAGCATAAACTAAGCGGACGTCTCAAACCCAGTTCACATCGCATACTGTTTGTTCCAGCCGTGCACACAGTCAACTACGGCGATCGCTCATTCTCCAAGGCCGGTCCGGTTCTCTGGAACGATCTCCCCAACTACATCAAAGAATCACTCAGTCTAACAACTTAACATAGGAGACTCAAAACTCACTTGTTCAACATTGCATATATTGATGTGTGGTTATCCATTTGTTCTGTATCTTTGCTCCTACAGCGCTTCGGTCTGGATACTAGCGCTTACACATTCATATCATCATCATTATTATTGTTCCGTCGCTCGCTTGCCATAACATTACCCAAGACATCCTGGTTACTGAACTGTGAAACGTCTATATATAGTTCCGTGATCCATGTCCGCCAGGCTAGCACATAACTTGAATTGAAACTAGAAAACACCTGAGTCAAACATGACTCAAATTAAATCAGGAGGGAACTATCCTGGTTTCCTGGGTCAAATTTGACCCAATTCGGGTCAAAATTTGACCTAAAGAACTAGGGTGGTTCCCTCCTGATTTGAGTGTTTTGAGAGTATCATCTGCGTAAGCTCATCACCATAGTTACCATCACAAAACTCCGCTGAGTTATAACAATTTCATTATGCCGATTCACTTCTTCATTCAGCGTATGCATGGGCACTAGTAATTGTAATTTGGTTTGTGGAGTAATTGGACAAGTAAAAATATCCCAACAAGAGTTATCTCTGAGAAGATCGGACGCATGCTGTCAGACGCGGTATATCCTGCTGGCAAAGTTATGATACGCAAAATGCAAAATATTAAATGATAAGACTTCCCGAGGTAACCAAACTGACAATCATATATTCTCATAAACAATGATATATCTCATTTCGTTTTGTTACTCAGCACAATTCCCATGTATATATTATTGAAACTCACATTATCGCAAGCCGCTCCAAGTCTTTGAACATGCTGGAGTGGATATTTGGGATGTCGACGCCAGTCAAATTCCTAGGATGAAACAAGAGGGAAAAGGACGAATTGCCAGCTGGATGGCTATTTCTCTCTGCCAAACAGTATTACTCACAAGAATACTGTTACCTCATCGGTAGAGGATTCCCCTACGGAGGTAGCCTACTCACCAGTAAACCACTGGCAACCCCACTCCACCAACCATGTAGTTATCACGTCATTGAGTGTGAAACTATTCCACAGAGTCTAATGCACGGATCATAGAACGAACGCCCTATTCTCATCGTCCTAGCTTTTTTTAGTGATCGTGTTTTAAA
>JAODTT010535284.1:0-12078 GCA_025400115.1 Pentamera pediparva
GTCGTCAGCATACATCATGTAACGAAAACCATGACGGAGAATTATATCCTCCAGGGGCACTGTGTACAAGCTGAATAGGACTGGTCCAAGTAGGGACCCCTGGGGGACACCGCAATCTAAAGGTTTGGCATCAGACATAACAGACCCCACCTTCACCCTGTGGGTTCTTCCCTTTAAATAGGAGGCAAACCACTGAAGTACCACGCCCTCAATTCCAAACCGATATCGCAACCTATGAGGCAATATAGTATGATCTATTGTGTCGAACGCAGCCGACAAATCTAACATAATAAGAATGACATCTCGCCTGTTATCGAGGGACTTCAAAACGTCATTCTGCACACGAAGGAGTGCAGTCTCTGTGCTATGTCCCGCACGATAGGCCGCCTGACAACGAGCATACATATCATTACATGTTAAATGTTCCTTGAGTTCACCATAGACATGTTTCTCAATTAATTTAGGAATAACGGCAAGATTGGATACTGGTCTATAGTTCTTCAGATTGTCCCGTTCTAAGTTATGCTTCTTCAGCGGGGGCCTGACGAGAGCATGTTTTAGAGGCTCAGGAAACTCACCCGATGTTATTGATGAATTAATGATGTCAGTGATGATTGGTGCTCTGATGATTGGTGCTAACTGGTCACTGCAGTCCTTCAGAAGTGAGGCAGGTATGGGATCAAGCTCGCAAGACTTGTTTGGAACCTTAGATATCAATCTCCTCACTTCGTCACATGTTGTTGTTCTGAACGTAGCAAACACAGACAGGGGCGCCGGGCAGGAGTGATCACTCGGTGGGTCCGATGGAAGTGTCCGGCGGATCCCCTCAATCTTCGAGGTGAAGAATTCTGCGAATATGTTTGGTAGTTCTGCTGCGTCGATGTTCCCAGGGACCGCAGATGCCGGACTCCCGGTAACCGATGATCGAGTCTACTATGTGGAACATCGTCTTTTGATTTGCGTTGATTCTTCTCTTGTGATGGTAGGATCCGTACGATTTGTCACGGTCATTCCGTAAGCATTCCGAGTTGCTTTGGAAACGTCTCTGTGTACTGTCCATCGTGCTACAAAGATTCCCTATCCCAGCCTCGCAGACAACGGCGTTTCTCCAGTTGACTGGCGTCGAATCACGGTTCACGAGGTTTGTCAATATAGGACTTGGTAGAGAGTGGTGCAACGTCATCCGTGACATTTGTCAATGTAGTGTTGTAGAAACGGACGAGTTCTGACACAGTTTTGTTGGACGAGGTCGTGAGGGAGATCACCGAAGCCACTCGTGTCTTGGAGTCGGGTATGTCGATGATCATACTGACACGACAATGTCAATTGCCAAAGGTCACTCTGGTACACTTGCGAACACGGTCCACGTGAATAGTGTACATAACAATGTTCGTAAACTACCCCCAAGAAAACTTATTCCACTTGCACGGAACTTCACAAATATTTCCCTCAGAGGCAATAACATAGTCGAATATGGGTTTTAATCTCCAAGAAGGTCTGACAGTGAATTACACCCATTCCATTGCATACATTCCATTATTATCTGAACCTGCATAACTGGTTTATCGTTGTGAGCTGGCGCGCAAGTTTTCAGTTACTAAGGAAATGTTAACATTAGTGTTATTACCTCTTCTACCAATTTTCGAGATTTTTTCCCAGCAGAACATCCACATGCGACCGTACAGGTAGCTCCATCAAAACAAATGATTTACTCCCTTCATGTATCCACGCTCATTTGTAAATAATATCTTCCACACAACAATGGTCATAAGAGGGTGACAAATTCAACTTTCAACGAATCCAATTATTATCACCGGGCAGTATCACTCAATTATCCATAAATCACCTGTGGCTGAATTGAATTGGCAAATACTATTTTCCACTGAACTAGTCCTATTTTAGATTGTTACGATGCTCTCAGAAAGCCATGCGCAACCGTTGACGTAAGGTCTATCTCTATCAGTCACCCAACTGCCAAGTGTCTTTTCCCTGTGTACCGCGGTTTGATCTATACTGACCCATAACCAGAAAACAAGAAATACCACTGAAATCTGCTACTTGGGTCTACACAGATGTAATTGAAGCAAAGCTTGGATAAATAGGAGGAAACAAATGTGATAACATCACCTGAAATAAAGCAAAACGTCATTCCATTTTCCTTGTCCAGGGGTCCGGTTTTCTGAATGCTAAACTCATCAATATTTGTCTGATTAGCAATATGAAAAACTCTTAGTGAATCATTGAATAGAAGAGAAAGTTGTGGCTCAACGCATTCCGATGCGTTGTTTTATGAACAAAGCTCATCATTAATAATCTAATCTAGCTGCGTGTCTTCGGGGAACGGAAAAATACCATCCTCTCGTTCCTAGAACAGTCTTTTGAAAAAGCTAGAAAAGTTTACCCATTGTTTGCCTCTTCAATAATTTCATCCACGGCATGCCACTCTTCCATTCCCAAACCACGGGGGGATTTGTATGGTCATGGAAATGGAAGTATAACGGTAGTTCTGCCTATGCCTCACAACCTGACGTGCTTCTTCTCCATAAGTAGCGTGAAGCAAGGTTCATCCTTGACTGGAGTTCCAAAAGCGGTCTTCCTCCTATGAACGACGTAATAATTGCAGTTCAAATACGTCAATTTGTCGGGTTTTCCGGTAAATCTGCTGCTACGATCGGTAATGCACCCATGAGGATAGCAATGCTGATGGAACCTGCAACGCTGTATCGGAGATGTCAAATTATACAGGCATCATTTCCGTGTATCAAACACGATCAAATTAGACAGTGAAACGGCGTGCAGAGTTCGCACGCTGATGACTGACGCAAGGTCAAAGAGTTATTAATTCTATTATATATATGTGCTTATAATAGGGAAATGAATCCGTGTGATATATAAGAAATTTAGGAGTTATTCGTAGGAAGAGAGTGCAAATGTAAAATGGCGAGAGGGATTGAATGAAATCATTTGGAATGAGACCAGGAAATGGATACTACGATACCTAGGAATTACACGATGCATCTTTGCTGATAAATCATAGGAAAATAACGGATTTATTCGAGTCAGATTCATTCAAACGAAATTTAGCGGTATCTGGTGGAGAAAGCGTCGAAAATGTGGCAGTTAAATGTCATTTCTTCGGTTACGCATTCCGAGACATGGCAATAACAAATTTAGATGCGATGAGAGACAGATGGAACGAAATGTCTTTTCTTTGTAATTTAGCCTGCAGTATGAGCCGGGCAAGCGATTATGAGAGGAATGAGCCTTAGAGAGTAACCTTGGAACCGAAGTTACAGGGGTTACTTCCATTACAAATATGGTAGTGGCGAAGAGGTCAGATATATCGATGCGTATTTTTAGTAACATAATTCTGATAATGAATTAAGAAAGCAAAGCAAAACTCCGAGCCATTTGTTGATGTGGAACCCCAATGTTAGGAATCCAGGAATACATCAATGTTCAACAGCAGGAATAACAAAAAAGAATATCTCTGTAACTAAAGTCAAACTTTTCCAAACCACGCTGGGCCAATGCGCACCTCCGAACTAGAATTTCCCTCATTGGATAATGCTGACCCTAATCCATAATCTAATCCTTTGACCTAACACAGGACACAATCAATTATACACAATACAAACAGCCAATCAGGAGATATCTTACTGGAAGTGCGCTTTAACCGAACAACGCTTGCTGGATCACCGACGTGTGAATATTCTTTCTTGCCACAAATTGTATTCCGGAGTAGGTACGCACAGCACACTGGTAAATTCACCAAAGGTATGGTAAAATGAACATCGACTAATAAAGAAACACACAAATCACTGTAGTGCTAACGGTGATCAATGATCAATAACGTTATTGACATATAGCGAGAATTGCGCTCTCTGTAGATGAAACTACCTCCAGTAAGCGTTATCAGATGTTGCTTTTTTGTCTGCCATTTAATACAGGGTTGCTTTGACCAATGAGTTTTTATCAAGGACGTGGCTGATAAATGAATCTGTGAACGGCAGTTCTTGTTTTGACATCTCGTAATGTTTTGATGTAATACACCATTACCTTGCCTTTGTTTAGAAGATATGCTTGCTGGAATTGCATCGGATGTGACGAATTACTGTTGGGGTAAATTTCCTGGATCGCATAAATTGGCGATCGTTTTCGCGTTTGCAGTGGTGCGGTCATGAACAAATTTGCGGTTCGGATAGCATGAGTATTTAAGTTGATGGCATTCGCTGGTTTTAGGTTTGTAACACATAAAAAAAA
This sequence comes from Pentamera pediparva, assembly GCA_025400115.1. Classification (NCBI taxonomy): domain Eukaryota; kingdom Metazoa; phylum Echinodermata; class Holothuroidea; order Dendrochirotida; family Phyllophoridae; genus Pentamera; species Pentamera pediparva. The sequence goes on from JAODTT010535284.1 coordinate 4,264, forward strand.
CATAGCTTCTATCCTATTGATATATTGTGACAAATTATCGCCAACTGGGTTGCATCATTGCAATTCTTCGTCAGCCCTGATAAAACGTCGCATGTTGGGAGAAATTAAGGGCGAGAACCCTTTCTATAGATTCTATATATAAGTGTCAGTACAGTACAATCAATGTACAGTCAATGTATGGTTAATTCCTTCGTCTAACTATTCTCACCGACACCAAACACATCGACAATGTTATGATTGGAATAACCCTAACCTAACTAATCTAACTATCTCATAAATATTACAACTATTGAACGAGCGAGGATTATGAAACTTATTGAAGCGTCTTACTGTGCCCACACAGTGTGATTTCCGTTTGTTTCACTACTTTTCACCAGGCATGAATCGCACCAAACAATACAAGGTATTTCAATACTCATCTCACTGTGATGTTTGCGGCTACCATTGACCGAGTCTACTGCTTATTAGCAACATAAAACAATAAAATTGAATGGAGAAATGCAATACATTCACACCTATCATTCACACCTAACAGGAGGTGTTTCACAGGTGTAATGCAATATTTAATTCATCTCTTCGCTCATTCACAAATTACAATGCGGACTGGAGAGAGTTTCGCCCATGGCACCACGAGGGGAAATCGCATCCGTTCGTGGTAATTCGCTGTAACTCCTAATATATGAAGTGTCAAATGCCCGGTGGAACCTCCGAAAGACGAACGCCGAATTATTATAGTATTGCGGCGACTAGGTGTTAATCCGCCAGACTGTGAGTAATATATTAAAAGGCTCCTTTGAAATACCGGTCAGTAAAAACAGGTTTTTAATCACATGCATGGGTGTTTGCATATTCTGTTCTGCGCTACACACTTGTAGTAACGAGTGCGTCAACCGATGCACATTGATAAAACAATAATGGCTAATGATGTTTTCCTTGGTAACCTTTGGTCTGTGTTAATATACTGATTAATGGAATCGTTGAAACACTGACTTGTTCATCGGTAAAAACAATTTATTTGAACAAGTTGGGAACGGCACAACAATAGCCCAGAGTCACACGTGATAGAATATATTATGATATAAACAGATCATTGGTACAAAAGTCATTAGGATAAACACACACACAAATATATAGCCTACACAGTAAGACCGTTACACGGAAAAATATATGTAAAGTTTCAGGAAATATCCCATCGGCTTACTCACCGAACTACTCACTGGTCCCGTAACCCGCAAGGGTCGTAGGGGTCGTGGGCAAGCGCCTGGGTTGTGGCAAAATTCATGCCGATCCACTCTTTCATGTTGTCAGCCCATCGTTTCCTCTATTTGCCCCGTCTCTTCTCTTACCCTGCCAGTACCTTCGAGGATAGTCTTTGATAGCCCGACGGATCTCGTCACTTGCCCGTATCATCTTTCTTCTCTTGACAGTTTTCTTCCCCATCGGCCAATGAAACCTAAATTAGAAAGAATAATCAGAAAACGGAATGAAATTGTTTCAGCATAGATTGCAACATTATGCTATGCAAGACCATCCCGATTAGATCATCATATTTCTCTAATTGACAAATCCCACTTGGACTTCGAACTTTCACAAGAATGATCACTTCATAAAAGCACATACATTTTGTTCTGTATACATCTGGTGTTTACTCTCTAAAGGGAATGTTTCTTGGCGACAGGACGCCGAACGTATGTCTGTCGACCCATTAATCAATTGGACGTTGTTTTATTATTCACTGTCTTCTATTTGAAGTCAAGGCGCGGCATCGGTAGTGATAAACGGGGAACCAGTGACGTTATTCGACACAGAGGTGTCGAACAATAAACTACACTGTCGCTGTGGAATGTTTTGGCAGCATTCTGTTGACACCCTGTCACGAGGAGTAACCCGTAAATGTCTTGCTTTTTGGCGCCCATGTTTACGACTTCATGCTAGTTGGGGGAGGAATCCCAACTTTCTCGAAAGTACGAGCGTAGCATTAGCATAATGCTTGAAGGTATTGAAATACGAGGCACCCGAATTTCTAGCATTATATTAAAGATGATGATTTATTGAATAAGCAAGCCGAACTCTCGTTTGAGCGAGCTCTCTCATTGTATATTCATCTGATTGACTCTTTTTCAAACTCATCAAGTGTTACAACATCACTGTGTTGTGCCTGAAGGATGCATCAAATCATTCAAATGTTAAGAACGACGACCAGCGCCTTTTTTTTGTTGAACAAAGATGTGTAAGGCTAGGCCTATGTGAGGAAATGAATACCGATTATACCGACGTTCAAAGAGGCAAAATCGTATCGCGACAGCCGGCAGATAACGGACAATTCCACTTGCGCGACGTAACGACGAAAACTGGCAACGGTATATATCGGAACTGATTTTGCATTGACATATCATTATGACGATACTGTATCGATAGCGAATTGCACTGAGACGGTTTCTCGTCGTGACGTTATGCAAACGATGCCGTCTCTTCTTTGCCAGTCGAAACCATACGGTATTGCCGCCTTAACGAGTGATATAGTGTAGCATTAAAGCACAAATGATATAAGAAACAGTCTCAATGCGGAGATGCCTAGCGAGATGAGATGTATGGTCAATTATTAAAATAACATTCGAGTTTTCATTGTATCACAATTCTAATAATGGAGATCAGATTAGCTCGGTCAGTTGAGCTCTGGACTGGTGTTCGCAAGATCCGGAGTTCGAATGTCATTGAGTGATTCGCTTTTCCGGATTGCTCTTGGGCAGAGCACTCTGTCTCCATTGGTTCACCTAACCCAGGCGATAATTATTGTAAACGTTGGAAAGCGGCAAATAAGACTGCGGATAATATTAGTGTTATTAATATAGCTTAACAACGCATACTTTCAATTTACTAGTGAATCAATGACACAAGGATTAAAATGTAAAAAACATCGGCTAGTGCATCACTAACGACTTCGGAGATTCATTTAATTAGTAGAATCGATGTGTTATATTTCTCAGCAAGTCAGTATGATTGATTGATCGTCTTTTACTGAACAAAAATGTTCTTGACATTAGCTAGGGTAATGTAGATGTTTTGTCCATTGGAACCAGAATCCTTCAATATCGTTTTAGTGTTTGTCCTGTTATCAGTGAGGCGATGTATATGATAAGTATGATAGGAAATCTTGTTTTAGCTTTGTAGAACAGGTCGTCAGATGTGGCCCCTATGAGTTATCAGGATCACTCTAACCTACTTATATGGTTCCTTGTCCCGTCGAGGCTCTGGATGCCATGGTTCGCCACTTCGTTCCGTCTTCTGCTGTTCGTGCCAGATCGTGTAGGCTTTTCCCTGTCCATTTCCGAATGTCTGTCAACCACGTGTTCCTTAGTCTCCCTCTTTTCCTTTCGTTTCCCACCTTCCCCCAAGGAGTAGTTTCTGAAGCCCATTCGATCGCAAGATGTGGCCCATATACTGCACTTTTTTGTTTGCCAGCTCTGATAGCAACTTTCTCTTTTCGTTTACCTTGTTAATTACCTCCACCTTGCAGTCTTTGTAGGACACTTCCTATTCAACCACATCCCGAAGGCTTCAAGCTTACTTTTTGTCTCTTCAGAGGATTCCGTCAGCTACCAATATCCCATTTGAGTTTGGATCAGCAGCATCATCATTCCTCCTCTTACTGTTTGACATCCTCACTTCTTTCTTGTAACTTTTCTTCGTAACTGTTGCTGCTGCAGGGATCCCATCATCAGTTACATAATCTATATTTCTTCTTGCGGCAAGCATGGTAGACTACAGGACTTAAACTCTGTGAGGTCCCGTACCCTCCGGAGGTGGATGGCTGATTACTCGTAACTATAAGTCTCGTTCATGACATTCCACGATGCCTTTGCTGGCTCCGCCGTAGAGACTGTTGTCCAGAGGATCATCCGCTCTCCTTGCCGTTCCAGTCTTCACATTACAAAAGAGAGAGAAGCCTCTCTCCCAGCCACCAAATTCATGGTTACTGTTCCCTTAGCTAGGTTTAGCAGGCTAGTTGAAGCCAGTGCCCGAGGTGTACCCGCCGGCATGTGCAACCGAATACTAGGAAGGTAGTGGGCGTAGCATGAGCGACTAGTGGTAGCAAAAGAGGTACCACCCGACCCGCTCCACCAACACCCCAACTTCTCATTGTTTCGAATATTTCCTCTACTTCTGGACCATTTGGACAATGTCAGAGATTCGTCGAGCCATGTTGAAAAATAGTTGTCCAAACTAGGCTAATCAAAATGACTGTTATCTGATTTACCGTGACGAGATGCAGCCATCCTCAGACCTTAACACTGAGCCTCAGATTACCTCTCATCAGCTCACGATCTGCCAGTGGCCGTCGACGTGAGAAGTGTGAATAGAATACCATATCCATCATGTATTGTCAAATTACTGCAATCAAAATCTACTTAGCATCAACCAATTGTTCTATGTGGAAGCATGGAAACCACATTGTTATTATATGGGTTGTGAATTCAATTATCTTGGATGCAGTTCATCGACATAATGGGTGATACAGCTTTGTTACGTGCTCAGTTAACTACAGTATATATATATGTTATCTGTAAGACTTCGGAATGATCACACGAGCTATACGTTGGCCCTGTGAACTACATTCAACTTTTTTCCTCAAAGGAGAACGTTTCCGCTAGCTGGTGTGTGATAACAATGTAATACGAGTTAGATTGAAATAAGAGGATTCAATTTAGCTGATTCTAATTGCAGACACGATAACTCTCTATGAAAGTGTTGTAATCTGTCCCTAACTCCATTTATACAATCTCCAATAACTATCGTGGATGAAATAACACGATAACTATCATGTTATTGGATGATTTAATTTGCTCGTTAGTTAACTGTATCTTCTATTTGTATCAGAAGATGTTGTTTCTACAAGATTTTCCTCTTTTCTCTAAATGCACCAGCTGTATATCACTATAACTGTTTGCTCGATCGCGTAACTAATTTCCTTACAGTGTAGTGACTGTGATTTGGGAACGGCATAATGTCACATCTTTATCATGAAACTACAACGAAAATCAGATACTAAATAGTCATTACAAATTGATATGAAAACAACCAAACGTGTATTAACTATTGTACCTCACTTGCATCTCAACCCAATATCACATGATGTCCCCGAACATCCCGGTACGATTAGATTACTCAGGTTAGGTTATTGTACGAGAGGTTTAGTAATTCACACAACCAACAAATGTAAGAAGTCGTACCGATTCATTTCAAACGTTATACGTCAATTTGTTTTTCCCAGGAGTAACATGTTTACCCTGTACAATTGTCAGGATCCGATGATAATTGCTCCGATTGTTCAGTATATTCGAAGTGTCAGCTTTGATTGCTCTGTTTTCTTCCCTGAGAGGAAGGTTAATTTTAATTTCGCGTCGGACTACAGGATATCGCATGATGTTTCTCAGAAAAAGGAACCAAAACCAATTGGATAGTTCATCAAAATGTTAATGTGAACATACATCTAGGAAAACCTGCAGCAAACGATGATACACATTGGGTGATGCTGTGGTGACAATGAATTATAACAAATATCATCCCTCGTATGCAGGTAAATATATGAACACACTTCTAATTGTGAACTTGTAAAGGCGGGATTCCATATTAGCGCGGATGCGGCTGCCGCAAAACACCATGAAAATGTCGCTTTTATGCGATCACAAACAATGAAAGTTACGGAGGTTTTATTCGGGTTGCAGGGATAAATACAAATTTCATAGTGGAACGAACGTTGAGAACCATTAAGTACCATGCGTACCAATGCGCCTACCACGAGGGCATTATGTCGAGTATCTACGCCAGAAAGCAAGTTGAACGTTCATATTCACGAGCTGCTACATATCTGATGTCTCTCCGCCTCGGTATTTGTTTTCTCGCCAGAAACTTTGTCATCCTTGGCAAAACTGCGATTTTTATACCGTATCCGCACTTATGGAATCTCGCCTTAAGTCTGCCGAAGCAACTATTCTGTGAATTTTTATCACGATCAAACAGAAGATGAGCTGCGACTACTGAACGCTATCACTCCGCAAAATACTCGGCCGATTAAGTATCGGTACACCGCATTATTTCAGGGTGCAAATGGTTTGCTACTACATCCTGTTAAAATGTATCAAGCCAGCGTTTGTGATAACGTAATAATAATTGTAATAACGTTGCTTTTGACGTGTTCCAATTCCATTTCTTTTGATTGAAGAAGTTTTAAATAGAACATTTGTTGAATGTAACAGGAAACGACAAAGGAGTGGGTGAATAATGTTTTTGTTATGTCGATAAATTGATAATGATATTGTTCTCCCTCTCTCTCTCTATTTATAGAATCAATGGAAGAGTTTATTTGGTAATAGTGGCTTCAACTATGGGAAGAGAACAGAAACGCAGGAAGGGGCACAATCGCCGGACCGCACAAAGAAAACTAGGGTAAATATGACTAACGACCTCAGTTGAATGGCCGTTATTCTAGAATCAAGCCACCGTCGTTTTCTGGCCAACAGTTCCAACATGTTGTCACTGTTCGATTGGACGTAATTAAACGGGCGGCGACAATGTTGGAACTTCGGTCAGCAGATGACTGAAGTGCTTTTCAATGACACAGTACACAGTATACTGTGTACTTGGTGTGAAGAAAGCTCTCGGCTGCAAATATATTCTCAGTAAGTGATGGGGCCCTCAGAAATAGGACAAACGTCTATGACATAGCTGGGATTAGGTGGAAGTGATCGCCTCACACAGAAAACAGAAAATACAGCTGATATATCTTGTTAGCTGCTAAGCAATATGATAAATCCTCGTGTCGTGCAATCTGCTCCGAGTAATAAGAAAACCATCCAGCAACCTGCAACAGATGGCGTAGCACAGTAGACTTACACCTCGATGGTCAGTGGATATGTGGAACGTGCATGCTTCCAATACGCCTAGTATCAGTCCGGGCTAAACCCTGAAGGGGTGTCAAATCATTCCCCCGAACGAGAATCCTAACCCCAGATCGAAGGTGCCAACATAACACTTACTTCTAATGCATTGCACCTGTCTGATACCTACAGTGTGTGACCCAAACTTTGTGAAAAAGTGGAAAACGGAAAAATCACGAAATTTGGGGTGATTGCCGTCAACGGAATTCGGCAGAAAAAACAATATTAACAGATCAACCGTGTCGCTTTTTTCCCCACCTTGGAAATTTTGCGTGAATGAGGTTGATATCGTCCGTGATATTCATGGAACAGTCGCTTCGCTATAACCCCATTACAGGACAACGCTAGTTTCAACTCATTCAGTGCCCGCGCTGCGAACGTGATGTGATGTGCAGAGCATCGCGTAGCCTTCGCGAGCTGTGACACGGGTTGACAATACAGCTCAGTCGACCCGACACCAAGTCGGCCTCTACCAAATTCTGGAAATTGCTGGATGTCAATGACCGATTTTAGCCCTCAAAATTTTATTGAGTCACCATGACTGAAATGGACACGGCAAGGCTTGATTATGAACTTTATTCCTAAAATTGAGCATTTCTCATTCTCCCTCATCAGAAAGTTGTAATTTCTAGTTTTCTGTCACGGTGCAGGGCCTGAACTAATAATTTGCCATGAATGAATGGAAATAAATGCTCCTAAAATGGAATATACACTACCAATCTTTCCAAATTTATAATTTATGAAATATATTATAAATATGTTTGGCACTTCTGTTGTATTTAGGGCATTTTCTATTCTTAAAAGCCGAAAATGACATTTGTCCGGCCCTAATTCTGTGTTACTATTTCAACGGGTCAGTTCTTGGTGAGTAGATTTT